>VZTN01011609.1:61620-103139 GCA_013400515.1 Erpornis zantholeuca
AGTCTGTGTAAATATCTTCTAGCTCAATCTTCACCTGTAAAGACCAGCCAGACAATACAGACTCCAGCTTAACATTTGGCACAGAGCCTCTACTTCTAAAATGAAACAAAAAACACCTTCTTGATGTTTCACGGAGTCTTCTCTACGACAAGGCATATACACTCACATGCAGTGGTGAGTCTTGACTCAGAAAAAATGGATTTGCAGGAGGACAGACATTACTTATGAAATGTCCATTACTATGAATGTAGTCTGACATTTAAAAAAATCCCAACAAACAAACAAAAATACAAACCCATATTGGAGTAAAAAAAGAACAAAGCAGGGGATTTTGAAAAATAAAAGAAATTGGGTATTTTCAAAATCAAGCATTTTCGAAATGTTGACATTTTTTATTTCAATTCAAGGGAATCATTCATTTTATCAGAATAATTTTATTCTGAGCAATGCATTTAATTTAAAAGTTAAGTTGATAATCCCATTCAATGACTCATCTTTTACTCCACAGTGTCAACAAAGCTTGTCACATCCTGCTTAGACTTGCACTACCACCCAAACTCTCCATATTTTTAGCCAGTCTCACACTANTGCCACCTAGAAATGACATTAAAACCATATCACATACCTAAGAATAAGTTACTGTGATTTTGAAATTACTGTAAATAATCTTTTTTTCTACAAAAAAAAAAAAACAGAGAGAAAGAAAAAGAGAGAGAGAAAGAGAAAGAAAAAGAAAGAAAGAAAGAAAGAAAGAAAGAAAGAAAGAAACAAACAAACAAACAAACCAACAAGGAAGATAAGCCAGTATATTTTTTAATTCAGGGAATATTTACATGTTAAGGGGAAAAAGGACGGACAACAGGCTTGCACCTTCTAATTTCTGACTGATTACTAATTAGCATAAGAGTTCTTTTCTCCAGAGAAAGAAAAAAACACTAAAAGTGTAAAAGCAACTTGAAGTCTGTACTGTGCATGGAACAAGGATTTATGACTTGCTCTACTGATTATCTCTATAAAAAAACCCCTCCCTGTTTAGTTGCCAACTTTATTTCTTTTTTGCATGTTAAATAAAACTTAAAATTCTGCCTATGGTGTACTTCAATAAAAAAAAAATTTAAGCTGTTTTATTCTGTGACACTTCTATAAATGAAGAATAGTTCAATTTGAATTTGTAAAAAGACAGACTTCATATATCTGCTTTATGTCTCGCCCAGCTGTTTTAATAGCTTTGTTGTCTCATTCTTCTCATAAAGATACCATTCACAGACAGCTTAACAAATTCAATGCAACAGCATCCTTAGTGCTAGACTTGGGGTTGTCAAGAGTACAGCTGAGGGCACTGGAGTGTCCTGTAGTATGATCCAATCACCTTAAAGTGTGCCTTGGAAAGCTGGGACTGCACTGCCAGGCAGACCTAGATAAGCTCTGCTGCCTCTGCCCTAAATGGCTTGGAAAGCTCTCACTTACTGCTCCCCAGGCTGTTATGACAAGTGAACGTGTACATGGCAGGAACTTAAGACTGACATTTTTATCTTTGAACTTGAAGGCATTTTTAAAATGAGAAAGTATATGTCTGTAGCTAAACAGAACTAATTTCCTACACTGCGAAAATCTAACTTTCTGCAGGTGGCAAAATGAGAATGTACTTTGCATTTGTTCTCTCCTGCTAAGAAAAAAAAATAAATATTTTTGTGCTCTGCAGCTGCCTTTGTATGAATCACAAACTAAAAACATTACACTGAAAAAAACCATGTGGCACTGAAGCACAGTGATGAGCTTCAATGGACCCAATGGCCCAGTCCTGCTTGGTGTCCCCAGTGTCCATTTTCATTGCTATCAACTGCAGACTCTAGAAAATGGAGTTGGTTTTGGATGATGTCATTCCCTTCTGTGCCACAGCTACATCATTTGTGCCTGAAATTTTATCTGCAGTAAATCTGGAGAGTGGAATATGCTGGCATTACCTTGCACACACAAATCAACTGCATGAAGAATTTTTCAAGTCTGAGAGTTACTGAAAACAAACTGGTCTGTACTTGCATGGCAGTATGTCTGAAATTGCTAAAATTAAGGCTACTTCTTCAGAGCCTTTGAGAAGCAACTCAAAATGAACTGAGTACAGCACAAAGTCTGAATTTTTGGCCAGGCAATTAAGAACTGAGCATTGCTTGGGGAAACCCTGACATCTGCGGATAATTCACTTACAGGAAAAAGAAGCAAATAAGCGTTTTCCTCTGAGAGGATCCCCAATGTACAACAGACATCAGAATATGATGGATCTATAAAAGTGAACCTTGATTTCAGACAAGACTGGTAACATGGACAAAGGAGACAGATGTGAGGTAAAAGATAGAGACTGGAGAACTCTGGTTAGTCAAAGCCTTCCTTGCTTACATGTGACAACATTCAGAAAATAACCCATTAAAAACAACATAGAAAAGGATATAGTGGGTGAAATAAAACAAAATAAAACCCAGAAAAAAATCTCCAAATTGAAGGAGCTACCTACATTATTTCTGGAGAAGACATTGTTCATCCAGTTAGTGAAGGTTTTCTTTTGCATGGACATACGCTGCTCCTGCAGCTTTTTGATATGATCTTTTTCATATTCAGTGCCCATGGTCACCTAGGAAGCCAGAAACCTCAGCAGGCTGCTGAGTGCTGAAGAGGTCTGCCAGGCCACCTACAAAAAAGAGTCACATGCCCAGTGTATATGGGAAACCAGCAACAACAGGTACAAGATTCAATACCACACCCAGTGTAATACCTTAATTTCCTTTTGCTTGCACTTTGCACTTTAATTTCACAAACTTTATTTTTAACTTACTTGAGCTGACCCTTTTAAAATACACCTCTATCTTCAGGATAAAAATGTGACGTGAATCTATCCACCTTTACTTTCTTGCTCTCAGTCTCCACCTGGTCTCCTTGATCTCATGAGGACCACCACTACCTGAAAGCCATCAATAACTTCCTTGGGTGTGCTGAAAGCACATCACAGAGAACTGCTCTTAGACACTGACAGAAGGAGGAATCCACAAATTGCTTCCAAAAAGAAAGTGTGTTATGTTCTCTGAGGACTGGTTGAGATGCTGTTGTTGGCTTTCAGACACTGTATTCCCAACAAAAATCAAAGAGCTGATTAGAAAGGAAATGGAACCAAGTTGCTTCTTTCCTCTCATGGGTTCAGTTTTTGCACATCTATCACAGTAACGATGTTGACACAGGTCCATAATCACCCCAATGAGGTCCTAGACTGGGTGTCAGGAAGCATTATTCCTCTTCCCTACTCTTGTCTACCACATCCATACCAGTGAAGAATAAGGCTTGTAATTCCTCACAGAACCCAAGCTGAATATTCAAAAAGAATACAAGGGAGGACCCTTCCCTTTAGAGTCTGTGACACAATAAACTGGATTTCAGCTCAACTGACTACCTCTTTTGAAGACACTTGGCTTACACTGTAAATTTGTAACAGCAGTGACCTTGCTGTTATGAAGGCAAGAGGATCACGTAAAAAAAAAAAATCAGTGTAAGATCCACAGCTACAGACACCTTTAGTGAACAAATATAATCTGCTTGAACTACTGCCATAATTAGAAGTTTTACCTGGATGTCAGCCTGTCTGGGAGACCAAGAAAACTGTTGTAGTGATGGGAGGGGAGAGAGGTGTCTATTGCTGTCAACCCACTGAAAAGAGAGAAGAGAATGAAAAATTGAAACATCTGAGAAACTGTGAGAGTGTGGAGCATTGTGACCTACTTCCGAAAATCCCATGTTTGTTTTGCAAAGGCAAAGTTCTGAATAGTTACGGGCTTTGTACCCATTTAATTCATAAAATGTAAAATACTGGGAAAGAAAACTTTGTCTGTCCTAGAATGAGAAGACAGTAATAGAGAAATAGCAACAGCAGCCACTGCAAATGGGAAATCCCTTGCCTGATAGTTTTCCATGCTTTTATTAGTATAAAAAAAACCCTGCCATTTTACAATACTGAAGTGTGCAGAAAGTGCAGAAGCAATGATTCGTTACTGCACTTTTATTATTTATTTTTGCGGCAGAGGTTTCTTAACCCTCAGTGCTTCTTCAGACTTCTTCAGAGCAGGGACAGCCCTGAAGCCTGATGGTTCAGCAACAACACAGGGAAGAATATAGATGAAAGCCTATTGGAAGGACTAATTTAGCAAAGTTTGAAACAGAGTAATGGACAATGTCCTCACCATGTTTTCTTATCCTATGGGCTAATTCAGCACTGACAACTTTCCCCATTTGAAGAGCAGATATTCAAAGGATTGCCTTTCCCTGAGGTGATATTAACTCACTGCCATGTAATAACCTCTCTAGGTAACCCATATCTTTATGCCATTTCTGAGTTTGTCAGATGCTTCTCAGAACATCTGTAGGCTTCTTTTTTTTTTTAAGGATTGCTATCCAAACACTGCAGTCACCTTGAATAATGATGGAACTGCCTTCGTTTAGGTACAAAGGAAGCTTATTTGTTAAGATACTACCTCACATAACAGCTCGCCTGTTTCATCAAGTTAGAAATGCTCCCTGTATGGGCAGAGGATTACCTAAAGACAGATCTATAATAGATTATCTACATTTGTAGGATGCATGAACAGTGCTAAGAGCCAAAACTAGTCATGATGGTACATTACAAGAAAATAAAAGATCAAAGACTGTGAAAAAAAGGGACTTACCCAGTTTTGGAGGAAGTCCTTTCTGACCTTCAGCAGCTGGTTTTTCTGAAGAATGACTTCCACTAGATCCACTCCTACATTCACCTCACTGCTTTAATGCAAAGTGACCTTTGATTTCAGGAACAGAGACCAAGTATTTATGATCTGCCTATGAACCTTTCGTCTGATCTGAAAGAAACTAACCCATCCGAACACAATGAGTAAAGGTCATCACAGGCCTTGTTCAGTTCTTACACTCAAAAATAATATATGAATGTCACCAAAATTGCTATGAACCAGTTGAAAAATCATGCATACCTCTGATGCTTTTGTAAAGAGCACCTTGCACAATTGCACTGAAGGTTCTGCTCTTCTAAAAGAATTCTTACCTGGAAAATTGAACCTGACAATGGAGTCTGGAAATGAAAGCACAGCAGAGAGTACAAAGATCAGAGCAATAGCCAAGTAGTTAAACTGGGATACAGCAAATGAGAAGGTGAAACCCTGAAGTGCTATGAATTTGCTCAGCAGTGCTTTGAGGAAGCTTTTGTGCACAGAGACCTGCTGCTGGCAGGGCAAACTGGAGTCAAGTTGGCAGTGCCAGCTGATTCCAAAGTTTATTATTCAGAGGCTTTTGTTAACAACAAAAGGGGAAATAATTCTGGTGACTTATGTAGATAGCAGTGAGTCCTTTCTGACCTTTACAAGGTAACACATGCACAGGACACATCTACCTGGCATCATTGCCAGGAATCAGAGTTGCTGCTGGGAATCAGTACTAGAAAATGGGCAGGCATCTGAAATCAGAGGCTATAAGTGAAGCTCTGTAAAGCTCTGTAAAGCTCAGAGATGAGGTAAGGGAATAGCAGTCTTCTCCCTTTTAGCAAGTGTAGTTTAGCTAGCACCCAAAAAGAACAGGAGGAAACATAAGAAGAAATTAAGAACCCCTGCAAACTCAGGACAGATAAAAGATCAGTAGAATCTGTGTCTTAATATGCATTGTAGAGAAATGTCACATAAAACTGCTAAAAAAAGAAGAATACTTATATTATAGCTATTTCTCAAAATATTCCCTCCAAATTCCTGGATTCATGTCCTGGACTAGCCAACAAATACAATGCAATGTATTGAATCACAGTGTCTGTAATATATTGTAATACAATGTAACTAATACAATACAATTCTTAAACATCATTAAATGCAAATAGGATGGCAGAAAATAGAGATACAAATTCAGCAACTGTCTCTTCTGTAAACTCATTGCCTGCTTGTAATTCTACTCTTTTCTGTCTTGTTTTTCACAGAACCTGTCAGGTAAGAAGGGACCACAGTGGACCATCTGGTCCAATGGTCCAACTTCTCTGCTCAAGCAGGGTCATCCCAGAGCACAGGGCAGAGGATTGAATCCAGATGATCTCCAGTGAGGGAGACTCCACAACCTCTCTGGGCAACCTGTTCCTCTGCATGGTCACCTGCACAGTTAAGAAGCTTTTCCTCATGTTCCAGTGGAATTTCCTGTGCATCAGTTTCTGCCCATTGCCTCTTGTCCTGTTGCTTGACACCACTGAGCAGAGCCTGGCTCCATCCTCTGACACCTTCCTTTCAGATACTGACAGACACTGATCAGGTCCCCTCTCAGTTGTCTCTTTTCAAGGCTGAACAGGCCCAGCTTCCTCAGCCTTTCCTCACAAAAGAGATGCTCCATTGACCATTCATCTTCATTGCACTCCACTGGATCAGCTCCAGGAGCTCCAGGTCTCTCTTGTCCTGAGGAGCCCAGAACTGAACCCAGCACTCCAGATGTGGCCTTCTCACCAAGAGTAGAGGGGCAGAATCACCTCCCTGGATCTGCTGGCAATGCTCTTCCTTGTGCACCCCAGGACACTATTGTCCTTCTTGGCCACAAGGGCACTGCTGGCTCAGGGACAGCTCATTGTCCACCAGGGCCCCCAGGTCCCTCCAGGCAGAGCTGCTCTCCAGCAGGTCAGCCCCCAGCCTGTGCTGGTGCCTGGGGTTGTTCTTCCCCAGGTGCAGGACCCTGCATTTGCCTTTGTTGGGTTTCAGACAGTTCTTCCCTGCCCATCTCTCCAACCTGTCAAGGTCCATCTGAAGGAGTTCTGCACAGAACTCTGAAATCTCAGCCACTCCTTCCAGCTTTGTGTCATCAGTGAACTTGCTGAGGAGGCCTCTGCTTCTTCATCCAAGTCACTGATGAACAATTTAAACTCTAGCTGCAGTACTGAACCCTGGGAGACACCAGCTATTACAAGCCTCCAACCAGATCCTGTGACAGTGATCACAACTGTCTAGAATCCTCCACTCAGTCAGTTTTCAATCCATCTCAATCTCCACTCCTCCAACCCACACTTCTTGAGTTTGCCTATGAGGATTTTGTGAGAGACAGTGTCAAAAGCCTTGCTGAAATCAAGGTAGAAAATATCCACTATTAACTTTTAGTTTTACCCACATTCTTAAAAAGGTAGGATTGTAAGCTGTTGGTTTAAATCTGCACAGGCTGGCTAGGTTAAGTGTGTTGAGAAAATGTTCTTGCTCCTTTCAAATAGAAGGCAGAGGACCAGAGGGTGAATTGGCCCCGGACACAGCTATTTCCCCCTATTGCAAGTTAATTATTATCAATATGATTAAAAGTCTGACACTGTCTTTGCTTTTTATGATGATACAAGGCAATCAAAGATACGGTATAAAACTTCACTATCTCCTAAATATCTATCTAAAGTTCAAAGTTAAATGGTGGACTCTTATGTGACAGCGATAAATAAAGCCATTTCCTCAGTTATTTATATCCTAACAAAGTAAGAGGAAGGGCACAACAATATTTGTGTGCAGTTTCCTGGAAGGATCAGGAAAAAATCACCCCTCTAGGCTAATTATGGTCCCTCTCTCGCTCCTTTGCAGAGAAGGAAAGCCATGCCACAGACCTCAGGAAGGAGAAGGGCCTCAAGAGTACCCTTCCCTTGTCTTGTTTTCAGCCTAAAGTGGTTTTCCATGATGGAAGATGTGTTTCTTTGTTCCTTAACAGGAAGGATCCTGATGCAGGATTCCCCTCTGCAAAATAGCTGTCAGTAGGACGTGATAGGATTTTTAACACCCTTCCTTATCTGCCCACAATCTTGTTCTGCTTAAGAGGAAAACAGAGACTATGGAGATCAAACAGACTTCATGAAGCCTGTCTTGCAGCCCCAAAACTCCACAGTTCCCCGCCCTTCCCCCACTGCTCCTCCACTCCTGGCAACACCATGTAAATCAAAGAGGGACATGACACTTACTTCTATCTATTTGAATTCTTTTTTTAAAATATCATCATTGCCCTCCTCTCATAACACGCATGTGAATTCCCAGCTCATCTCCAAGATGGGAAGAAATCATAAAAAGCATTTTGGACAGTCACAAGTGACAGTCACAAGGCTGCAGTTGCTGAGTTTGCTGTTCCCCTTCCCATCCCTGACCTCAAGTGAGGGCTGACCACCATGAGTTTTTCCAGGGCAGCGCTTGCCTGGGCTGTGCTCTCCAGGCAAGCAGCACTGTCTTCCCCTCATCATTGCCCTTGCCCACGGGCATGGAGGGGTCTGCCACAGAGGAATACGCATATACAGCTGGGTGCAGACGCCCCCCTGGGCCAAAGGACCCCCACTAAGGCCATTTGTAGCTGACAGTCCTGTAAATCAGTGAGCCCTTCATTGTACAGGCTGCCACAGCAAAGCCAGCTCCCATTTCAAAGACAATACTCATGCCTGCTCCTCAGGGGGCTGAGTCTATTCACATGGCTCAGGTGAAAGGCTTGGCACAGCCCACCACCCTCCTTTATGTATGTTTCACCTTTCTGAAGATATGTGAAAATCCCATCTGATCTGAGGAGAGGGTTCCACAAATCTCAAAGAAAATAAGCATGTTTAGTGCTAACATGTGCAGGACAGCTCAGCCCTTTATCCCCTGTTGTGTCTCCAGCCATGTTACTTCCACGTGTAAGAGTCTCAAAACATCTGGACATTGACTCCATGGGGTATAGAGGCAGCTACAGTCTTGTAGCCCACAATGTGCCAAGCAAGCACAGAAATTATCCTGCTGCCTGAGGCCAGCAACCTGGGTCCCACAGGTGGCCCTTCCCTCTGCCACCCTCCCCAGCTCCAGCAAACTGCTGATGTTCAGTCTCATCAACGTTGTATGGACACAGGTGAGCTGAACCATGACCCCAGAATGTTTCCTAACCACATCTAACCACATTCCTACCCACACAATCACACATGATCTTAGACCTCATTGTGGCATAGAGGAAACATGCTTTGGATATTGAGAACACTGGATAGGAGCAGACAGTGGGTTACTGCAAGAAGCTGTTCACTCATTTGGGAATGGAATACTAGAACTGAAGAAACACTGGGAGGAGTTAGTCAGAAGCAGCTGAGGAGAGGCATGGCAACCTCCAGCTCAGTCTGCACAGATTCCCTGCTTTCACAGGCCTCTCAGCTGAACTGTGTCCCAAAACCAGCCACATACTTCTCTCAGGTTCTTTCCCCGAAGGACTTCAGCACACCTCCCCCTGTTCTGAACAGGCACCCCCCTGTTCTGTCCCCTACATACCTGCTGGGCCAGCACCGATGTCACCAGCCATGCCAGGGTGCCACCCACCTGCAGGCAGGGGGGTCCACGGTGGATGGAGCCCCAGCTCCTCTTAAAGCCGAGCTCTGCCTGGGAGGATCTAACCCGGCATCCCGGGATGCTGGGCTGTTATAAACTTCAGCCTCCTCATGCTCTAGTCTAAAGTAGAAGTTGCTTTTCTCTTTGAATAGTTGGCTAGCAGCAACATGACATCAACAGGGAGCAGAACTCAAGCAGAACAGTCGAATTACATCATCCAAAGGAACTGGAGCCCCTCGCTGCATTTGAAAAAGAGGACAGCTTAAAGCAAAATCAGATGGATTTATTTTTCCTGGCATGAAGAAGTTCAGTCATCTTTTTGAAACAGAAAATATATGTTTGCTTGTTTAGTCATGAGTTAAAGACATTTTCCCCTTGGAGCTGTTTATATTTTCTTGAAATTTTCCTTCTGTTTCTGAACCTCAAATAGTTAACATAAGAGCTTCAAAGGCTTTTTGAGATTAACACATGGGACAAAGGACTTTCAGTCTCTTTCCATTTCATACATATATAGATAAAAGGTTTCAAGTGACAGAGTAGCTTTAATATTTTGAACATCAAACTGAAAATGAGCCTTAGAAATCAGTGTTGGCAATGCCAGATCTAACCAGTGTATTTTTATAATTTAATTCCAATATTTCCATTTTATTTTCATTGCTACTACAGAAGACTCTTGCATGAGAGTGAAACAACATCTTCACAGCTGTATTTTCCGGGGTTGTTTGTATATTGGACTGATAAAGCACTTAGCTCCATTTACTGATGAAACACAACTGTGGGATTCACATATGGAAGTGGCTCCCAGCACCCTTAGTGCCAGAGCACTGCATCCACCCCCAGGGACAGCACACACCATGGTGTGTTCTTAGTTTTTTGTCCCCCACTGCCCTGACCAGCAGATTACTGACTGCAAACCATCCCAGTTTCCTTGTGAAGGCCATGTGGAATGGCTGAAGGTCATTGGCAAAACCACTGTATAAAAGTTTAACAAAAATTAATTAACATTAACATTAAAGGTGCGAACTTTAGAAGATGAGAGCTAAGACACAGTAATACAAAATAAAGAAAAATGGCAATCACTCTCCATTGCAGGCAAAAATTGCCAAGCCCTGAGCTTACCAGTTATACTTACATTGTTTGTTAATGCCTTACTTTCAGACTAGACACAAAATGAATGCATTTTGAGAAAAACTCACATAACTATCTGAAAAGAAAATCACTAAGCATGAGCAGCATGTTTCAGCTAGTACTTGTTTACAAAATTTAAAAATAGAGAAATCTTACAGTATGTCTGAAATACAGCACCTGGTGAGAGATACATACCATTCACGAGCTACTTTCACTACCATGGAACCTTCAGAGCTCCAGACTGAAGTGGAATATGGGTTACTGAGATAGCAAGACTTTGGAAAGAATGTGGACAAGCTCCATCTCAGAGAAAAGAATAGGTGGGAGAACAAGTTAGACCTCGCATTAGTAAGCTTCCAGTATTCACTGAACCAGAAATGGAGTCCACAGTCTATCACCAGGTAAAAATCTGTGCTAGCATGAAGTCCTCCAATGGAAAAAGGGAGAGGGGTCTGCCTCAAAACCATTGTTTCCATCCATATTTTTCCCTCAGGTCAGAAAAGCTGCACAGATTCAGGACTTCTGAATATATTGGTGAAAAACAACCTCATCATCCTGACTGTGTTTTGATCATAACAGGTGTTTATTGGGTACAGATATTTATTTCCAGCTCATTGCTGTGATCCCTGAGTGAAGGAAGGCACTTTCAGCAGATGCATTTGTTCACCTGTCTGAGCAGGGCAAGACAGCCAACTTTTTCTCCTGTGTTTTCCTATCAAAGTCAGGCAGGAAAACACTAGGCCAAGCTTTCAGAAGGTCCTCTGCACAGTTAGTACTTGCAGCATGGAAAGATCAGAGAAACCCAGAGTGGTGTCTGCACCAGACATGGGAGTTAATAAGATTTGGAGAAACTAAGTGGCACACCAGCACCCTTATTTTTCAAGGTGAGTACTGCCATTAGAGTTAAAACAGAAATGTTGCACAGTTTAAAAGTGCCAAATATCAGAAGTAACAATTACTGCAAACTCATAAACTGATAGCATGGACACTTGTCTAATTTTCCTGTTATCCACATACGAATTGTGGATTAGAGAGAAGAACTGCTGAAGTATGCCATAAACTTTTCAGTCTGAAATGTCTTATATGGAGAGCATGTAAAACAACCCTCTATTAAAAAACAAAAAAAACCCAAAAAAACCCCACAACTGAAAGAGCAACCCCTCCCACCTCCAAACCCCACTAAAACCTCACCTTCAGATTATTTTTTATTTTGAAAGGAGCAGTTCCAGCAAGTTGCTGCAGTTCTAGAGCTCTGCAGCCTCCAGGACCCCACATGTTGTTTGCATGTGAAACACTTGCTTTCATGTCACATATGGCACCAGGAGCCAAACAGCCCAGTTCGCCAACACTGCTACATATGAACTCCACAGCAGCTGAAATTTGACCACAGTAGGAGCAATAGCTAAACTGTAGCATGCTGATGGCACAGATATGTCTTTGGAAATGCCTCAAGTATGAGGTGTGCATAGAGGAGAAAGAGAGGGGCAGGAGGAATTAATTTAAACACAATGTTACAATAAATGTTCTATTGATACAATTGGTTATTCTCAAGTGGTAGGCAGCACGGTGTGGGAGATGTCTTCGGATTTTTTGGGACAAACACATCAAAGTGCTTTCTGGTAAACTGCTATTTAATCTACTCTTACTTTTCAAGGTTACCCCCACTGAAGTTAAAAGTACCACCTCTCAGTTCAGGTTTCAAACTTTCAATCCACACGCTCCAAAATTACATTCTGCTATAACATGCTAATTACAGAGAGGTGCTCGATGTTTGTGCAAGTTTTTTTAATTCTTTAAAGATAAATTTAATTCTGGAATCAAGCCTTAGCACAAGTAGTAATTTCAGCAACAAGCTCAAGGGCAAAGAAAAGAAATAGACAGAACCTATTACGGATACATAAACTGAGGTGGGAAAATCAGCAGCTTGCCAAATAGCTACTCTGACTACCAACCTTAAGTTGCAGGATTACAAAATCAAAGTTACTGAAAGATTATCTTCCAGAAAGAAGCATACAAACCAAAATCTCAGGTAGTTCAATATTAGTTTATTAAATCAGCAATTTTTATCACTGCTTTCTAAAAATGATTACAAAGCATATTAAAATATATTACAGTATCTGCAAAGAACTTACTGTGTAATAAAAGTGCAACAATAATGAACTTACAATTTTGTTTGTCTACTTGGACAAACTGAAGCACACTGCACAGATCAAGCCTTTCCTCAAAAATCAGAGTGCCTTTGAAGTGAAAACAGTATTTAACAAAAATATTAGAAAAGGTGAGCATGTGAAATAGAAAATGAAGTTCATGTTCATTCTTTCAGTGCTAAGTTACAAATATCCATCAAACCATACACTTCAAACTGTGCTTGAGATCCAACAATTGAAAGAGCCGTCAAAATGAGTGCACAATGTGAAGGAAAGGAAGTGACAAAAAGAAAAAGAGGGTGCATTTCAAGTGCTGGCAAAAAACAATGTTGAAAGCCAGGGACCAGATATATTCTCTCTGAGACCAGGTTCCACACAAATCCACACCATACCCAACTAACAACTGGGACCTCACCCTGACTTAAAAATCTTTGTGAACTCTCCAATTTGAAGCTGTTGCAGCTTTAAGTCTCTTGGTGTCCTGTATTGAGGTTATGAGCAGTAACCCCACATTATCTGGTCCAATCTACAACAAAAATTCATAGTTTCTGAAGGAACTGAAATAGAGTTAAAAATTAAAACTGTGTCGTGGAATTGTTGGAGAAAAGGTAAAAGCAGCAGTTTCTACTTTAGTTTAAGACAGCAGGCTACATCAGTGAGCACAGATTTCACAGGATAAATTACAGACAGCTTTGAATAATCTTGCAGGAAATGCTATTAACATCCTAGGCATAAAACATCCAGCAAATCCAACATCTTCACCTCTCTTCAGCTGGTAATAGTAACAAACTGAACACCAAAGATTACCTCATACTGCTGTTACCATTAACTACTTAGAGCATACTATTATGAGAAGGCAATCCTGCTCACTTCTCATGCTTTTAACATACAGATTCACTAACTCCACAGAACATCATCCAAACATTTGTGTGTGGCTGGTGTAACTAACCGAATGGGCTTGCAGACAGCCAGCAAGGCAAATGGGGGAGGCCCATGGACCTGCGAGGACACAGTGAGAAGAGATCCCCTCCCCTGAGCAACAGCAGCCTGCTCCATCAGTTTAGTTGTGCAAGAAGCTGTTGTTGAAAGTTCACATGAAATGTACTTTATTCCTATCATCTAAGTATTCAC
The DNA here is from genome assembly GCA_013400515.1 of Erpornis zantholeuca. Taxonomy (NCBI): domain Eukaryota; kingdom Metazoa; phylum Chordata; class Aves; order Passeriformes; family Timaliidae; genus Erpornis; species Erpornis zantholeuca. The sequence continues at coordinate 75,365 of VZTN01011609.1, forward strand.
TGTACCACAAACCTAGAAATACATTTATTTAGCTGTGGATGCCGACCATGAAACACTTCTATTCCTCCAGACAGCCAGAGAAAATCCACCTCTACTCCTATACATGCTCCATGCATTCATCTTCCAAATTCTACAGGAACACAAATCAAAATACAACTCCATCTAAGCAAAATATTTTAACCTATCAAAATGATAGGTATTTCAATTTGTCTGCCTTAAGACCAAGTTAGCATACTGTCACAGAGAATAAGGAAAATGCTGTGTTCTGCATTTTACTACCAATAAAACTAGAAAAATAAAACCACTGAAACTATCCTGGTTTTCTCACTGAAGGAGGATATTTCTAATGGCAAGGGATCACAGGGCTCCAATATGTCTGGAGCATCACCCCTGGAAGCTACATGTGGTGGGAACTCAAACATGGGCCCACCCCTGCAGCCCTGTGCTGCTGCAAAGCGAGGTAAGGCAGAGTCAGAAGATCAGCAGCTTCCCAGATCCTCTCAGCTTTGCCTACACTACAGCAGTCACAATACACAAGCTTGCATTCTTTCTCCTGGAGGCTTTCCTGATTAAGCTAGTCACTAGTACTAAACTGGTCAGTAGTGTATAAAGTGGTACTGACTGCAGACTCTACCCACAAACAAACACACATTTCTACTTCTGCAGCCTTTTTTTTTTTCCTTAACACTTGCAATGTCTATAGACTACTTTTTGTTCAATTTAAAATAAATTACATAGAAAATAGTTACTCTGCAGATGTACAGTCACACAGGTAGACTCAGGGTCAAGTTTCACAGCTCTACTAAAGTGCACAGAGGTGCACTAAGGTTAATTTGGCTCCTAATTTAGGTCTAACAGAAATGAAGTTGGTATGCTTGAATTATGGGAAAAATACCTAAGAATTAAAAAAAATGAAAAAATGAAGTCCTCAGAACAATTTAGCTATGCCAGGACATCCTTGACACAGGCCCAGAAACCTGGCAAGGTAAAGGTGGTGTTCTGCCATCACTTAAAATAGCATCATTGTTTTCCCATGGAAGAGCCCTGACAAAGTTCATGGAAATTGCACCTCAGAATAGAACAGATGCAGAAAGTTAAGAGGTCCAGAAAGATGTGAAGTATTAAACCTGACAACCTACAAATATATGATTTGAAAAAAGAAGCTGAGGCTTTTCTTAGATCACCCACAAAACAGAATGCGGAAGTGTGACTAAAACCTTAACTGGAAGACAATATCCAAGCTATTTCCCTCCCCACCCCTATTGCAAGGATGTTAAAGCACTTTTTGGCTTGCTCTGTCTCAGAAGGCACTACTACTGCCACTTACTGAGACTTAACAAAAAAGTGCCCAAAACTACAGTACCTTTGATGTGCAGGGTATTTCCTATTACAAATGGAATGCAAGTCAATTCCTGCTCACACACATAGGCCAGAACTGACCACCAAATTCAATCTTAGGAAAGAACTGGCCCTCCCTGAAAGACTCAAGTTCACAGGGCCAAAAACTTGCCTTCTTTTAAGGTACTGATAAAAATCAATTGTAAGCAGACAGTATGCTCAACTTTGATTGTGTGTTGTTGGAAAACAAGTGTTTATTAAGCATCCATTCCATTCCCTTTATGGATTGTTTTCAATAAAGGAGTAATACTTGGAGGGATGAGTCTATAATTTATTACGGTCAATGTAACAGTTCCTGTTAGCCTCCCCATCCTTCAAATCATCCAAATTCATGGAATTTAATCTCTCTTCTGTGGTTGTCGGCTACATGCTGCCAAAAGAAAGTGTTAAAAACTTCTCTTAAATATATTATATATTTTAAAATACACAGACATAACTGTATAATTAGCTGTAAATAGAAATTAAATACCAATGAAAATATCCCTAGATAATTTGATGTGCTTTGAAGAGGCTGACTTTGAGCAATAAACCTTTACTGAACAGAAAGTGAGGTTTAATTTCAATGCAAACATGGTGTTTTTAGCTTAAGGAACCATTCTGCTGTCACTTTGAACCATTCAGGAACTCATTGTCTGCAAAGAAGCTAAGCTTAAACCGCAAAGAAAATTCTAAATTCAAGGAACAAAGGATATCTCAGTTCTTGTAATGATAATACTGAATATATAGTGCTGTGTAAAACTGAAGAAGCTGTTCTTCAGATAAGACACAATGACAGATTGAAAAAATAATTTTAGTATTTTGCAATTATAGCTAGAATCTTAAGTTTTAAACAAGTTTGCTCATATTCTGAGCACTTACAAGACTCTCCTCATCACTTTTCTATCTTTTTCTAACTCTAATTAAATAATAAAAAGAACAAAAATAAAATTTCCTTTCATATCAGCTTTTCTTAGACTATAGAGTTGCTGACATTCACTCAATGGCTTAAGTACATTTTTAGCATCTAAATATTCCTGGCATAGGCAGGTGCATTTAACATTTTGAGCTTCAGTGCACTATTTAGAATAGTTTGGAGAAACTTGGGGTTGATAAGTATTTAGGCCTGATGAAGGTCAGCAGTTTTTATGCATGGTCTTTTCTGCTTTATGGTTGTAAAGGCAGCAGGACATGGACACAGGACTACAAAAACATTTCCACCTTATGACAGAGTTATTATAAGGCACTTGTGATAAGCATGTCTGAATGAAGGTCAGCAGGGACAGCTACACAAATGTTTCCCTGCTGCCATGCTTACAACTTCAGTAGCTTGCGTGAAATGTGCTGTGAGGTTTAAGGATCTAAGCTTAATTTCAAATTTTGGTATTTTCAACACATTTCCTGTGGGATTTTCAAAATCCTCATTCTTCTCCTTGCATTGTTCATTCTGCTGTCTGGAAAGGTTTCCTGTGAGATGGTGGCACCAGGTGGGAAGGCAGAGTCCCAGGCAGTTCATATCCATCCAGTTTTATCTTGATGAGGTGTTTTGCTAATGCAAACTCTTCATCATCCAACATCCCATCTCCATCACAGTCTGCAAGTTTCCAGATCTTCCCCAAGACGCTATTGGGTAGTTTAGAAGTCACCATCTCCTTCTTTGCACTAATCCCAGATATTTTGCCATTGATTGGTGACAGAGTGTAGAAAATCTCATCGTAAGCAGGTTTATCTTTGGCAACAACCCATTCCTCTTCATCAGCTCCTTCCTTAGCACCTTCCCCATATCCATGGCCAAAAGGTCCTGCCATGGTGCCATCAAATGCTCCACCGTGTACCATCTCTGTGGGCATGTTGCTCTCTTCCTGGGTGATCAGGCTCATCAGGGAGGCAATTTTGTTGGCCAGCATGTTATCCACAGCTTCAATTAGCTTTGGTTTCAAAGAATGAAATTTAGTGAAGTCACAATTCTCCAACAGCTCCTGTAAACGACACAGTGACAGTAGTTAAAAACTATTCCAATACATTGAAAAGTTTAAAGAATGGGCTTCAAATTAAAATAATCAAGTAATAATTAAATCAAAATAAGTATCTTTTCAAGCTGTTTCTAGAGTTGAAAATCCTCTTGAAGGAGAAACAAAAGTGACACATATGTACCATACAACCAATGTATTTGATCAAACACACCAAGAAAATTTTGCAACAGTGTATGAGTTTGTCTATTAAATTAGCTTTACAACACAATTTTCAAAATGCAGTGGATAAAACCACAGCAGTTGATGAATGTTGCCCAGCAACTTTCCATTTGATTATTTTCTTCCAAACATCAAAGAAAGCATGCAAGTAAGTCCTCAGCCCTGCTAGCATTTATGCTAGTGTCTAAAGTAAAATCAAATGTTTGCAGGACTGATCTGATTTTCTAGATTGAACTTCTTGGTCATGGTTAGGTCAGGAAGAGGTGTCCCTTACCAATAAAGAAATGCTGAGCTGGGATAACAGCAGCAGTGTTTTATAGCAGTGCTGAGAGAACTCATCAAGTCAGATGGTCCCTGCAGAATTTGTGGAGTTTTCATCCTACTAGCCTCAGTGGATGTTTACCTAGGTGATATGTACTATTCCAACACAAGCATATTTTACTCCACAGCGTTCAAAAATTAAAACTGCTTTAGGCAATTATATAATTATTTCTACATGCAAAATGCTTGCCAGGAAGAGAAAATTACAGTGGAAATGGTTAAAAACCCCAAACATCATCACTACAACTTCCCACCTTCTGTAAAGTACTGTTAAACTGCTTTAACAAATCCCATCTATCACCTCAAGGAGCTGCTCCAATACATATCAAAATGATGATGACATGAACCCAAACTTGGACCACAAGGTAAAAAGAGTCAAGCAGCTCTCTTCAGGTGACATTTATACAAAATCACCTGATTTACAGCACTGGATCAGAATAAATTTATGGTGTGCAATAACTCTCAGGAAGCAAAAATTAACTTGGTATCTATTTTGGCACAATTTTGTTTTCACACAATTTTGCTCCTCATTACAGAAGTGACTGATCTCTCCTGTACATATTTGCTGCCATCTGCTGCTGAGGCCTAACTGACACACACTCTAAGTTTGAAAGAGTTTCATTCAAATTTTGTTTCAATATTCAAGTCTCTCTTTCTCTCATTTTGCATCACAAACAAAAGCAGCAAGGGAAGAAAGAGCTTCAGCTGTTGCCACAAAGTCCCCCTTCAAAGCCTAACTCATGAAACCCTTCTGACAAGCCTGCCTGTGAAAACTTCACTAAAATACATCTTGTGCTTAATCTACGATTTGCTATCTCATGCCAATAGTTGATTCCCAACTTAAATATTTCAGTTCATGAAAGAAACTTGTGCCTTCCTATAGATAACCAGCCAATCATCATCCTTGATGATTAGCTATTCAAGTGTACCACATATATTGCCAGAATGATACATCTGGAAAATATCTTCCATCACACTCATGACTAGTCCATGGTCAGAGAAAACTGCAGGCTCCTGACCTCCTGTTCTTCAGTTTCCAAGATGAATTATCCTCTAATTCAGAGACCATTTAAGAAGCCTATGATCTGAGATGTAAAAACTGCCACCTGAGGCTTGAGTAATAAAGTTGAAATCACTGCTAACACATTAGTTGCTTTTCCCTAGGATACTTTCTAAACAACTAATCTCAAATGAGAGAACAGAAATAAATAGGCAAGAAAGTCACAGAAAGTTGGTTAAAAGACTGCAGAAACTCTGAAAAAGGAAGAGACAAAAGGTATTTAAAAATTAGTTGTGAGTATAAACTAATAACTTCTCTCTCTCTCCTTCATAGGATACAATCTTAACAGGACAGGAAAAAAGCAAAAGGCTACTTTCAGAAGCAATAGGTTTTAAGCCAGACTTTTCAAGTAACACATTGCCTTTATTACTCACTGGCAAACAGTACCAGTAAAAAGAGGAAGAGAGTAGAGTAAAAATGAACTTATGACTAAGCATATCTTCACCTACGCAAACAATTTATATCATTACAAAAATGATAAATATAACTACATTGAGGATTCAAAACAAGAAGCCCCTTAACCTGTGAGGGTTCACTGCCATTTTATTTGCACAAAGCCTTTAGTACTATCTACCATGGGTGACCAAGTACTGACTAAAAGGACAGAAGGTCAGATTCCTTGCTCCTTATTTTCATATTCTTTATGCAGTCCTGTATCAGTGAATGCACACTAAGCAGGTTACCTTTTTTTTTCGTCTGTACCACTTCCAAGTCACTCTAGCCTCATATCAGACAAATAAATGACTATCACTTCAACTGCTCTATTGCTGATCCTAAGTTATAAAGGTGATACTCTGCTCTATCTTTTTCCATTTTGGCAATCCTGTTACAAAGTTAAGAGTTATTTCAGTGGAATGGCAATCTACCATCTTACCTGCATTTTCTTGACTTCAGGGAAGTCGCCTGCTGAGATATGGTATTCCCTTTGCAGCTGGATATAGATCTCTGGCAATTTGTTGATCAGTTCCTTCTTCTTGTTCTCTTTTCCAAATACAGAGGGCATCTCTTTTTTCAGATAGCTGATGATATAAGCATGAACCTAAAAGAAGCAAAACTGAAATCAAAACTAGTTTACTGACACTTCACAGTAGTGTTCCTCACCTAGGTCGTAAAAAGAAACAGAAATATGTTTCCCTTAGGAAAAGATATTATCAACTACTGTTTCTGGAACTTCATGTTTACATGGAGAGTTAGCTATCAGTTAGTTATTATTAGCTTTTGCTGCTTTCAGCATTCCTTTGAGGGGCAGTGAGAAAGGAAACACATTTCAAAGAAATACAGATGCACACTTGCAGTTTTAAGGAGAAGCCTGGGACAGCATTCTGTGAGTGCCAGCAGCCAGAGAAAAAGCAAGACCCCAAACCCACATCCTGACACAATAATACACAGAGCTCCAGCCACACTGGTCCATCCCAGTGACTGGTAACTCATTTGCCTCACCAACCACTGTGGGAATCAATAGGATAATTCCTCCAGGAATCTAAGTATGCCGAGTGGCAGGGCTATCTATTTGAAGTGATATTGCATTCCTACCGATTTACTCATAGAAAAGTGAGTACTTGTAGTCTATATTTATGCAACAACCTATGTAGATGACAGAGCAGCCAGTTCCAACAGGAACAGCTTGCCATGGCTGCCTTGTGGAGCCCTAGGGAGAGAAGCAAAGCCTTTTCAGCTTATAAGAAAAGCCATTAATTTAGCATGACATGTCTTTAAACACATTGATTCTTGCATTGCCACCAAAATATCCATCCTGCCCACGCCACCTTCCTTACACCTTTATTCTGAACCATTCATCTCTTCCCTCTTGTCACTCCCCCACCACCTTTCCCCACCAAAAGGATCTGCTTGGCCACAGAGCAACCGATCAGGTCCTGAACAGAAACAGTGGTTGCACTTCCCAGCTGAGGTCAGCTCACCTATCCAGCTCATTGTGTGGACATCGATACTCATTTTGCACACAAGAGGGAAGGCACCACGGCACCCTTCTTTCAGAAGCAATGCAAGGCTATCACGACTTGATGTTATCAAACTGCTGTCCTAAGCTCTGACCTGGGCAGGACCACGATGGACAAATGACCCCCAAGACAGAACTCACATCCTTTTTCATTTAAAAAGAATGCAGCTGTCCACAAAAGAGAACTTGCAATTTTTGCACACACAGAAAAAAGGAGTTAAAAATTAGGTATGTCTATCAAACTACTGAGCAATAAACAGCTGGAATTTTGAAGACTGGGGGAGAACAAACTACCATTAAAAAGCATCAGTAAAATAAGTCATTGCTTCAGTGTTGTGTAGGTATAATACACATTCTGTCATGGTTTGGTAGGTATTAAGTCTTACAGCATTCTATACAAACCTTGCACAATCAGCACACAGCAATTACTTTCGCATTCATTTCCTTACTTATTAAGGAGGAAACTGGGGATCTTTGCTTTTAAAAGAGAAATGATGCAACCAGTTTTTATGTGCACCTCTTAAGTTCGTAACTTTCACACAACAACACTTCCTTATATCTAAAAAGAGCATATGCATTTTAATTGCAAATAAATTTACATTTCTTTAGAGGAGAAAAAAACTCCAGCATAAAGAAGCATAAATCCATGAAATTTTCTAAGAGTAGAGATGTGAGTATTTCTCCAGAATTACAGAATGGATTCAATAAGGGTATTTTTGAAGGTTTATAAATAATTGTAAGTAATTTTATGGATCTTATGTTTAAAATAATACTTCTATCAAACCCAGAAAAGTAGGTTTATAATTCACAAGCACTAACAGTTTCACATGCATATTTCTAAGTGGCCTGAGGTCTGCCAGTATGCACATGTGTTTCTTGTAGATAAGAACAGTCCCCATCTTCAAAATGAGATAGCGAGACACAGGACTTACAAAAAAAAAAAAAAGGAAAAAAGCCTAATGCCCAAATTTGACAGCATGTTAACTGTTTGCTTTTGTTTCTAGTTACTATAAATGCTTTAGAAGAGATTAAGAAAAGGGTAGCAGAGAAGCAGGGTAACAGAAGCCCCCCACGCAATGCTTCAAAAAGCGATATTCGACTGTCAGTACTTTGAGATCAGTTTGGAGGGCAGAAAGACAACACTGGATTACATTGCTGCTTTCCTGCAGATAAACAGTTTATTCCCCTTCCGTGACTGTCCAACATATCCCTAAGGACACTGCGTTCTGTATTTACCTTTATCCATTTTTACTTTACATTTCATAGAAATATCTAAAAATTGTTCAACTGACACTCCTTCAATGCCAAAATGATTGTAAAAAATGAAAACAAAATGCTGCCAACACTTACAAAACAGACTGGACCTGGGGCTGCTCTGGGATTAGAGCAACATTTCACACAACATCATTGTGATTTTAAATGGAATTTTCAAAGCAGCAACTTCTACGGAGTGTCCTAAATCTCAGACTCCAAAAAAAACCCAAAGAGCCACCCCCCCATAAAACCCCTGAAAAAAATGACCCCACCAAAAAACCCCCAGAAGTCTATCTTCATATTAAGAAAGTTAAATAAGCCAACACAGAAGTGGTACACATCCCCAAAAAACTATTCATATACTGATGGAATTGCAAGTCCTCTTCATTTTTGATTAGAAGTTCACATTAAAATGTGTTTCAAGAAAAATGCATTTTGTTTAATAACTGCACAGGAAATTAGAATTCCTGTCTGCTACCAATAGCTTTCTCCCCAAGAAAAGTGGCTGTCTTTTCCTTGAAAAAGTGACAATTCAATCCATTTGCTAAAAATACATAGTTTATAGCAAGAGAAAAATTGGGAAGGGTAGGAAAGGACACACTGAAAGAGCAGCAGAGACTGCTCATTCAATTTCATTTTCTTATCTTTTCTTACCTTCGCAAGTCTTGCCCTTTTGATGAGATCATTGAGCTTCCTCACAGCAGCCTTCTGCGGGAGACTCTGGATATCCTTGAAAAGATCCTGTGCCTCGGCTTCAAACAGCCTTCGATTGTCTGTGTTTCGGAGAGGATGGGCCCAGAAGGAGCCAATGTAGACCCGCAGGACCTCTGGCGTGTCGATCACCTTTCCCAGGGACCACATGAGTGCACCGTACACCCTCATCAGCTGCTGTGTGTCCACTTGGTCAGCCTTATTAAGCACCACTCGAATCTTGTCATCCTGGCCCCGGAATGACTTAATGGCCTCTGAAAACTCATCAGATATATCCAGTTTATGGGCATCAAAAAGGAGGATGATTCGGTCGACCCTCTCAGCAAACCACTGGAGGACTTGGCAGAAATCATAGCCTGAAGGAAGAACACTCTGTTACAGTCTTACCATTCAGAAACATGAGTCTTGGAGAAGGTAGGGCTGGGGACAGAGAACCAGGGGATAATAGCCTCTACCTGGAGGCAAAAAGGAGACTCATCACTCAGAGCACAGTATCTGTGGACAATGAGGTCAGGTATCCTGCGTGTCCTTAGACCAGTCTCACTATTACCACCTTTTGTTTTTATCACTGCCCTTTTTTCCATCTCGCATCCACATTTGTCTCTTCCCAGGAATCTGGTTCCAGCACAGCACCCGAGCTACACAGGACTGTGGGGCTCTGATCACAATCTCTCTTCATCACTGCTAATATTGGTCACTTCGGTAGCACTGCTTATCTGAATTAACAAGGAAAATGGTGCAGGTGCAGCATTCCAGTGCAAGTCAGCAACCAGAAATACCTGGATTTTAAAACCATTTTCAAACTCATCTTTCCTTACCTTGGAACACTTGCTGTTATTTCTGCCACAGCAGTCTCAAAAGTACAATTTACAAATAACGTGACTGCACTGCTGATGGCTTTGAGGACACAGCAGGTTAATAGAACATGAGCAGTGACCTTTCTGATCACCTGAAACAAGCTTTATCATGTTCTAAAGGAAAACCTATTCATAGCACCTATCTAAATGCTTTTACAGGTTCCGCTGGTACCTAATCCACACAACAAACAGTATTCAGGAACTCCTTATTCAGAAGTGACACATCTAATCCGCAGTCACCACTGGTGATGTGGCTTTGGGTTTGGCATGGATGTGACTCATCTACTATGAGTAAGGAACAGCAAAGTATGTACTGGGAGCTAACATCACACCCCTCCTCCTCCTCTCAGAAACAAATCAGACCTGAAAGAGGGAGAAGTCACAATTCAAAGACTGGTCTGAAGTAATCCACAGAGAATCAACAGTTCTGCTCCCAGCAGCATATATTTAAATGCCAACAGCAAAGAAGGCTCAGTTACCACCACTAAGTCCTCCAAGGTGTCTTTGGTTATTTCTCAGCTGTGCAAGGTAAGTCTTTAAACCTCCAATCCTCCAGCCAAGAAAACCCAATTAGAATACTCATACGAGAAACAAACACTTCATATACTTGGTCCAGATACAGGCAAAAGACCCTTCACCACTCCTCATTCTCCCCAGCATCTTTTAACCAGAGTAAATAAAAGGGTGTAGGAGGGAACACTGTAAAGTTGCTCAGCTTTTATTAATGCTGGTTCAGTCATTATTCACTACACCTTCAAGCTGCTGGTCTTCAACAGGGAAGCCTAAGGCAAATCAGCTTGTGGTTTGGTTGGTTGGTTTTTCTGTTTGTTTTTCAGTAGAACCTGACTGATCCCAACAGCAAGAAAAACAGACATACATGATGTAATAGGGAAAAAAACCCTCCAGGTTTGTCATGGAGCATACTTGTGCATGTTTAGCAACACAGGAAATAACTCAGTCTTAAACCTTTTGTTTAAAAAACACAAATACCATAAGAAATTAAATACAGAAATTCTAGACAGAAGTAAGAAAGTATCCCCAAATACCTGCATTACCTGCCCCACACCCCTAAAAAAAAAAGTCATAAAACTCCACTAAAAATCCAGCAGAGACACATTAAAATGTGAAAGGAGGGGACTATGTTAAAAAGCTGATAATGCTGCTCTGAGGCTTTCATAAACTCTTTCCTGTGACCAGCTCCTGGAGGGCTGAATGTGAGATGCAAGGTGAAGGGGCAAGGAGGAGAGCTGCACAGAACATCTCTCAGAGAGGAATTTTCTCACTTTAACCTAAGAATCTAATCAAAATCAGCATGAGTAATTTACAAAAATTTAGCAAGAAAGAAAGGGAGAAGTAAGATCTCCCAGCATCATTTGCAAGCCACAGCATAATTGCAACAGGGCACTAACACTGAGCTACAAAATAGCCTGTTCTGATTTCACTGAAAAGGAAATCTGGTTGAAATTAAACAAAACTGCTAGTTGAAGCAAGTTAAATTTTACTAAGTTTTACACAAGTGGCTATGTAAGAAGGTGACTTAAAAGTTGAGTTACATAAGCAATTAAGTTCCCACCACACATTTGGACTGTGAACTGAAAAAACAACTGAACAGCCAACAAGTGTATAATAAAATTAATTTATTTTAAATGTCCATTAAATATTAATGAAGCATTTGCTTTGAGAAAGAACGGTCTGCTTGTTGAAAGTAGCTAATACTTTAAAAAATCTGAAAAATTTAATCATTTTAATGAAAATTTGTCATCAGAAGTGAACCTCATTTGTCTACAGATTCAGCTGTTTTATGTTAGAGTGTATCTGAACAACAGGTAATATACAGTTAAGTACTTCTATACAAGTGTATGAAATACTTGTATCAGGGCTCTCCAAGTTGAGCAGTACTAGGTCAACACAGATCGGAAAAACTTGACCAAATTAATTTTGGTGCTGATGTTTCTCGGCCTCTTGTTGCTCTAATTGGTATTTCTTCAAAGGTTTGTCCCCAACGACTGATGCCAACAACCACATTCAGAGAGAAGACCTATGTGTCACCAGGTGCAACACCTACTTACAAATGCATGTTAGAAAGTCACAAGTCACCCTTGTACCTGCCTAAGGGACAATGCAGCACTACAGAACTCCTGAACCCATCCTGGGCTGTGGGCAGGGAGTAGGCAGGTGCCTCTGACAGAGGCGTAACTTGGGCACCAGGAATGGGCTGAGCAGAGATCCCAGAGGAGAACAAACTGAAACAGTGCAGAAGAGATGAAAAAGTTGGACAGAAACTGCTTGTGGTTACCAGCCTTGGAAACACTGCTCATGAGCTATTGTGTGCCAGCAGCACAGAGCAAAGCAATTCAGAAAACAGTTTGGGAGCCTTGATGGGCTTCACCCATCCTCTTTTAGCACAGACAGGTAGAGTGCCTAGTTTTTCCACCCCTGGGGCTGATGCCACTGGCATAGCAGCAGAGGCATCTCTCCGGTGAGTGCTGCAATGAGGAGTCTCTAGGCTCAGGCAAGAGCATCCACTTAACAGATCAATCAGGTGTGAGCAGGGTGCTGGAGCACTCCCATCTGCCATTGTTGTCTTAGCACCACACAACCAAGGCTGTGACACAACTTGGACATGAAAAAGCGCAGCCTTTCTCCCCTGCCCAATCTGGTGTTCTTCTAATGCCTCAAACGAGCTTCTAAACTTCCCACTCTTTCAAACAGAGCTCAGTCACATATGGAAACATGAACCTTCTGCTATCAGGAGTGCAATTTCCAGTTCTATTAATGAAAGCCTGTCTCAGTCCAGCATTTCTGGATAACAATCTTATTACACTCCTGTTGGTGGACTAATAAGTAGAATGTATGTTGCAAGGGAAAGCCTGGCACAAGGCTGCAAATAACTAACTACCACTAGTTAGCACCACTTTAACTAATCCGTAATACATTTTTACAAGCAAATTGAACTGAGAAAATAAACTGTATTTAAGTAACTCCTGCTTTAAAAGAAAAGCAAATTAACCAATATCCATTTTCCCCTGAACTCTTTCCCCATAGATTTTGAAACACTTGCCTTCACACCACTCAATCATGAACCAAACAACCCCTCCCTTCCTACAAGGGGCTCCTCCCTGCATCCTGCCAGACACCCATTCTTCCTTCCAAATCTTGCAGACCACACAGATATTTCTGTCTGACAAGGGCATTGTGAACATCACTAGTGATGCTGCAGAAGCAGCACAGGGACAGGCATTGTCTGATCGGGGGACAATGCTGGCATACATCTACACATTCTCCTCCAGCCACTTACACAGCCCCTGAACTGACAGACAGGAAACTTCTGGCACAGCCTCCTGCCAACAACAGGAGCGGGAAAGGTGCATCTCGAGACATCTTTGAATGTTGCACTCTGTGTATATTTTTGACCCTTCAAGCAATCAGCTCCTTCATCTGTGGCCTGGATGCTTTCCAGCGCTAAAAATAGAGCATGCTGGGAAATAGTGCATATCCTCTAATTTTACACAGTCCCTTTACTGTTTTTCTGCATGTTTAAATGCAAGTTAGCATTTGAGTCCTCTCTTGGTCTCAGAAAGCTTCAACTTACTCTTAGTGATACCTATCAAATTTTAATATTATACAGATGTTACATTCATTCATAGGTAAATAGTTAAGCAGTTGTTAGTAAGAAGATGGAAAAAAACACCAACAGCAAAGAGACAAGGTCTTACACTGAGGCCCTGTAATGTTATTCTTCCATCAAACATTTTAAATAAGAAAACTGCAGCTTACTAATGTTAGACACAAGCTAAACTTCTAGAAAGCAGAACCCTCTCTGACAGACATATTCAGGGGCAGCAGAAAACATCTTGTAGATGATCAGACAAAGGTCAGACAAATCTTGCTGTGTGCAGTGTCACAGGACAAGTCAAGTTTGTGCTCCACAAAACCACCTATATGCAAACTGCATAAGCAGCCCAAAAGCCATGTACAGGAAATGTATGTGACTATGCAGTATTTCAGCAAAAGGTATTGTAGTATTTCCTAATCATGATAGTGTGGAATAGGTGCATGCAATAAATCCAGAGTCCTTGTAGATAAGTTCATGTATGCTGATACTTAAGTATATGAAACCTTTATTTAACCTGCCCTGAAAGCCTGGGACACTGAGAGAACAGTGCTCTTAAGCCAACACCCAAAACTTCATATTTGGTACAACCACACTGATTAAACCTAACAGCATACAGGAGAATCACACTTTGATAAAAGAACTAAGACAAGTGACACATTGAAGACAATATTTAACACATAGGAAAAAGTGCATGAAATGCAATCTAATCAAGTTAAAGCCTATGAAACAGGTAAAAGTTTGAGGTTATCACTGAGCCACATCAAATTAGGTGAAAGTCTATCATATTAAAGAGCAGGGCAGCTAGGCTGTAACAATTGATAAGGAGCACACCATCAAGACAAGGAGTTTCTGAACAAAAAGGGAACAAGAGCCATGTTTTGTTAAACCACAGGAGCAATTCTAGATGGCACTGAAGAGTCATGGTCCTTCAGACAACACAGGACTACGAGTGAAACATAACCTGGAGAGAAACACAACTCTGTCTTGCACTTGGAAGTCTGAGACTTCCACAGCATTCCCTAATGGTGTTGACTTCAGTTACACAATTGCTCACTTTTTCAGTGGCATATTAATACGATACTGTAGTTTTCTGCTTATTTCATGTTCCCTTCCATACTGTTACAAAAGTGGCAACAGATACTTGAATGCTGCCAAACATAATTTTTTTCTTCATTTAACAAGCAAAGAAGAGGTAAGATGCACCTAGTTTTAACTTGAGGAGGAAAAAGGGAGCTGGAATCTGCAATGGAGAAGCAGACCACCGCTCAGACTGTGTAAACTGGGATCTAATATTTTGTGGCCATTTTATGAGAAGATGTTTTCAGGACTACAAATCATTAGTTATACACTCAATTTTTTCTGTCTAAAAAAAGAGTGCAAACAAGAGTATTTTTTTAATTTCTGATTTCACAACATTCTGGCCTTTGCTTGCAGAGACGTAGAGCTCTCACACTGTTCACCTCATTTATGTCACCAACACATCACATAAACGAAAGTCCAGCACTCTCCCCACGATGAATGATTTACATGACTATGAGTAATAAAGAGGACAAAACATCACTGCACAAAGAATCCAGAAGCATCTGGTAGACCAGTTTAGTAAGTAAGCATAATATAGCTTACAGTCCTAAGAAATTAGTCCCTTATTCTGTCAGTGTATTGTAAAGACAAGACTATTATTGCATAGCTCCCATATATTGTGCTTGCACCAGGATTTCCTCAAAAAATCCCAGGTGTGCTATGTTAAAGAATTGTTTATTTCCTCTGACAGAGACATGAAACACAAGTTTCCACTTCTTAAGCAAAGGTCTGAAAACAGAGGGCAGCATAAGCCACACCCTGCATCACCACCATTTACAGTTCCACAGAAAAGTGACATGCACTTAAATGCAGCTGAAGAATGCAAGGAAGAAAGTTGTTTACATTACACTGTTCTGTTTAAATAGTTTCCCAAGACAGGCTAATGTTTAAAACAGCTTGATAAACAGTTCTCTGCAGAATTTTCATATTATTAAAAATATTCTCATTTGCTCTTCCTCCTTCTACCATTTGACTTCCTCTTTTGACTGAATTACACTATGGCATGACTGAGCAACCTTGAGAAGCAACTCTAGCAGCTGTGCCCGCAATAATCCCACCTTATTTATAGCCCCATCCCCAAATTTTTTAGACATGCCCAACCTATAGCTATTATGAAACATTTCTTCATTCATGAACTTCAATAGTATATGTAAGAGTCATTATTACTTAATGGAAACCAATTAAAATGATGAAAATAAGGCTTTTTCTCATGAGTGACAAAGCACTAATTAGTCAACAGACCATGCAACTGTAGCCATTTGCAGCCACAGCAGCAGGATGACAGAAATACCAACCCCCACCAGCTTTCAAGAGAAAAAAAATCCAAACCCTACATCCAGCCTTAAAATATGGGTTATACAGGGCTTGCAGTAAGAAAGTATGGGACAGACCACCACACAGCATCACTAAAACAGGCTCCCTAAATAATTTGTCCAGTAGAACAGAAAAAAATTTGTGAGCTTGGTAATTGTAAAGCTCTGCAGCTCACCTCTGCTGATGCGTTGCTTCTCTCCAGAGAGAATGCCAGGGCTGTCAATGATACTGATGCTCTTCAGGACCTCATTTGGTAGCTGAGAACACATGAACCTGCAGGAAAGGAGGGAAAAAACCCATTAACAACAGCTCTTGCTCACATACAGATTGTCACTCGAGCGCTCCCCATTATATATCTGATTTTAGAAAGACTCAAGTGAGATTCAAAAACATTTATAAACCCTGACAAATCTTTATGTTTGGCAACCACACACGTTTAAGAAAAAATAAAAAGAGAGCTTCTCAAAAAAGAAAATACAGGGAAATATTTAAAACTGTATGTCTAAGTGCTGATAAGACTCCAAATTTTACAAGAGCTGACAATATGGTCCTTAAATGCAACTTTAAAAAGACTCGATCAAACCACCAGTTTGCTAGGACCAAAACGACTACACACAAGAAAATTCTTCATGTACTCCAGCTTATGCCCAAACTCAAAGACTGAAAAGGAAAGGGGAGCAAGCAGAAAGCCACACTGACAATATATTTATGTTCCAGTCCCTGTCATATCTCCCCCTCACCTGATCCAGCAGTGCTTGAGCAATCCCTACTCCCTCACTCCTCAGCTGGGGCACCAGTGAAAACCACCAGTATTTCTCCCACAAACCCAGCCAAAACTATCATGCTGCCAGAATCAAGAGTTCAAATTACACACAGTATGCTCTAAACAATAACCTCCTGCCTCTGCAACGGGAAACAAATTCAATGGTGGTATTACAGAAAAATAAATAATTCATGAGGACTCAGAGCTGTGCAGAACACTTGGTGTGTTACATGCAAGCTACTCTGATGCTTCTGGGATAGTTCATGACTGAAGAACTTTACTGCCCTTCATCATAACCTGCCTCTAAGAGATTTGCATAAGAGTTTAATCTTCTTACCAGGGAGCAGCTGAAGACACTAACGAGCACACAGAGTGACCCACCCTCCTCCTGCTAGGCTGCCCCACACAGGGTTAAGCTGCAGGCTCTAAGATGGGCTCAGGCTCTAAGATGGGGCTGCCCTACGTCAGCCTATGGCTTCACAAAGCACACTGCCTCAAAACACAGGGTATCAGAGCAAATCATAGCTGTGCCAAGGCCAAACAGGACCTTTAAGGCCAAAGACGATCTGAGTTAGGAAGAGTTCAGCCAGTCAAACATCAGATACAAAACGTAAACTATATCAAAACCTAGATGATATTTAATACAATATAAATTATTCAAAGGAAATTGGGAAGAAAAGAAGCCCTAACACCTCACTTCACCTTGTTCTTCAAGAGACTTTGTAGCAATGAGCCTTTAACAAAAGCACTCAGTGTCCCTTCTTGGATAAAACAGAAATGGCAGCATCACCTGTGGATTTGCATATGTGACAAAGAAAATACATTTAATCATGTGAACCATTACAAAAATACATACATCACTAGTATGTACAGCATGATGTAGCTTTCATAAATTTGGAAGTGTGAAGACTGAATTTTCACGTATGTTTCTTATGGGAAGAAAGGCATTGTTATGCCAGCTGAACAATACAGCAGTGTCTTGATGCAGGCATCACCCAAACTGGGACAGCTGGAAAAGACCATGTGAGGAAATAGAGAACTACAGGCCTAGAAATGTAGACATTGCCATCTTTGCAGAGTCATTAGTGGCAATGGGAGGACAAAAGTACATGGTAAACACAAATGAAATAGAAGCATGAACTCAGAATTAACTGGCTGTTAACTTTTAGAATATGCCTGTAAGATAAAGATGACAGATGGGTTAAAAATCTGTCATCTAAACTAATATTTCAGACAACTTAAACTGTAATGATAGTGGTATTTGAATATTTCTTTTCAACATTGAGACTCATTTCTAAACATCCCACTTCACGCAGGTCATGAAAGTGCTGCATCATAAAAACCAGAACTACATACTATCCACCTGGATGACACAGACTTAAACAAAAAAAAAAAGTGTTACAAAAACAGCTGTATGAATGAGATGACTGTAATTGCTTGTAACACATGAGAATAGACCAGGACCATACATTTCTTCTCAGTAGCACTAATTCATTTAAATGCTTTTCTGGTATAATGCAATATTCTTTCCTCGGCAGCATCCAAGGACACACTAGGCCCTGTCCCCCTTCCTGCTTCTCTCCAAATTCTTTTGAAAAAGTATACAGGAGAAATAAGAGACTCCTAGAGAAACATCTCTCACAAGCAGTGAGATAAAGGGGGCAACTAGAAAGGGTCATGGAAAAAGACAAAAGCAAGGTAACATCAATAAATTAATGCAGCTAATTACTAAGTACAAGCCTTGATTGTGATATCGTGTTCTTGTTTGTTTCATTTTTTCCATTACCTCAGTCCCTGTTTCCTGTCATTTGGATTGTTACACTTGGATGAAAAGGGCACTCAACTTCATCATCTAAGTGTTCATAGCCTTAAGTTCCTCCACAAAACAAAACATTAGGATTGGAAACCATTTAAAAATAAAATGGGGCGGGGGGGACAGGACAGGGCAGGGTGGGGGGTGAAGCAGAGAAAAGTCTGTTAAGGCAGGAGTGAAAAGAGAGGCATGAGATAAAAAGAACAGTCAGTACGGCAAATGAGAGAAAGCAAAGTGAAATATGCACTATGATATGCAGGTAACATGGTAGGAACTCAAAGATACTGAAGCCTAAGACAACTTCATCTAAGTGAAGTCATAAAGAGAAAGGAGTCAGTAAGTTTTGAAAAATGCTAGGGGAAGATAAGCACCTAGATCTCTGCTGAATAACTAAGGAGGGAGGGTGACTGTTGGGGAAGATATGGGTGCTCACAGCACTTCAACGTAACCATATCACAGTCACCAAAAGAACTGGAAGAATTTAGTCAGTTACTGTGAAAGTACATCACTTTAGCTGTCCACTAATCTTGCTTTCATAATAGTCAGAACCTGGCACAACTAGTTAGATGATTTAGGCAAAAAATTACATCGCCACTCATCCAAACATACACATACCATTATTAAATGGTGTGCAAATATTTGAACATTAAGCAAAATACAATTTACAGTATATTAATTTTTTGTAGAGAGAGCACAATGGTAAGGAAAGGAAGAAACAGAATAGTGATCTAGAAGACAGAACTTAACCAGTATTCTCAAAACTGCTATTTAAAATGGGACTTGACTACAGCTTCCCACAGCACATATTCTTATCTCTGCAAAGCGATAGCCAAGCCAACTGTAAGCGGCTATAAACTTTCTTCTTTGAATAAGCACAGCAAGAGATAAAACTGTACGTGATGAACTTTAACACTCATGCCAGTATTTATCAGCCAAACAGGAAAGTTTATTGTTAAAAAGAACCAATTTAGATTAATTGGCTTGCAAAGTGAGGCCTCCATGTCAAGCTACCATCAAATACAGGAAGAAAACAAGGTGATTGCTCAGACAATAAGAACAGAGTTATTAGTAACTAACTTTCAACTGGAAATATTTAGTATGCTACTTAAGTTTACTATGAAAATATTCACAACTCCTAAACAACTCTTCCCTTTTTACAAATACACAGCAGAAGCTAACACTATCCCCCTTGTCTATGGAACTACTTGAACACCAGTAGTCGATACTAAACACTTAACAGCTTGAGTTTTTATTTTATCCATGGGACACATTCGAATCTTCTCCATTCCTGTAGGTCTTTTTACATACCCCAGCAATTCACAATTTTAAACAGCTGTACCAAGATATCCAGTGAAATCAGTGGAAAGGAACAAGACAGCATCAAAAGGAAAATATTTGTTTCCTTTCTTTTTGAATGGTAGTTCTTAATAATAGTACTAACCTATCAGTTTTATTGAGTGGAATTTTTGCATAAACTGACCCTGAGCTGTTCCACCCAGTGTAATGCCTCACAAACAAGTCACCCAATGGATCATTTCTACAGTTTCCCATGAAATGGTTTTAACAACTATTTTCTATTCAGATAACTGAATATCTCTATCCTAATGCCACCCTACCTAGTACTGCCTTTTTAAATTTAATTCACCTAAACTGCCACCACTCCTGCTTGTATTTGAATATTCATTCCATGCAGTTCAAAACAAAACATGCCAAAATTTTACCATAATCATCAGAAGACAGAAAGCAAGATGATCTCACCTGTTCAGGAAAGCATTTCCAAAGCGGCCGAGTTTCCGGAATGGCTTTTTAGGATCAACAACTAGGGCGTTTCCAGGAACATTTCCTTCTGTTTCTCCATACATCACAGCAATAAAGGAATCCGTGGTAGGCTCTGGACCAATCCGCATGCCTGGAAAATCTTGCTCGAGCAGGTATCTGGACATGGAGAATACATAAATGCATTTATACATAATAGCTATATTTATACATAAATATTCCAAAAGAATGAATGATGGGGATCCATGGCAAAAGCAAATACCTATAATTTGCTTGAAAATTCCCAAAGATATGCACATTCTATATGAATAAGAACACATTTTCCTGCATTTCATTATTTCTGTTAACAGGAGGAAGAGACCTGAATTAGTTTTTCACAACACCTAGGTAAAAGGATAAAGTAAATCCCTTTACAAAGACAGTGTGGAAAGCACTTCAACCATTTAAGTGGATGCTTCTACCAATGATCTGAGTGCTGTAGATTACACTACAAAACATGGCTGCTTTGCTGAGTGTTTTCAAGCCTATACCAGTGCTGCTGGTACAAAAAAGGGAATGGTTTGAAACTGCATGTGGGCAGATCCAGTTGGCTGACAGATCTAACCCTTCAATCAATTTGGTATGATCTCACTAATTTTAACTTGGCCTACCAGAGAACTGTTATGAGACAGTAAAGTTATATCTGTTTGGGAGTGAGGAAATTTTTTTTTCTTTTGATCTGCATATCAAAAAGTAATTGTTAACTAAGTCAGATCTGCAGAACTTCAGGCCAAAGAGTAAAAAACTTCCAAAAGACATCAAATCAGGTAGTGCCAAACCACCAGAAACTATCTTGCACCTCCCTTTGAGTAGTCTACTGACAGAAAACACAGCACATACTCAAGCTTTGACCAAGCTTTGACTTTCCAAACAACAAGGTCTGAAATTAATTGTGTATTTGAGTATTAAAACTTAATGGAACCAGGGCATTTATTTACATAAAAAGGCTGTCTGCATCCCTTCATGGATGGCAAGTGTGAAGTCAAAGCGGCCCCAAGTCCTTCGAGGAAGCCTTGAAGCCCACATTCTACAACAACTGGCACTGTTCGCAGAGACACAGACAGCCCTGCTTAACTTTAAAGCATGAGTGTTATTGTCCTCAGCACCATCTTGGCACTCAAGACTAAAACAAAGTGTTTCCAATATCATCCTGAAGTTCTTAAAAAAAAAAGCCACAATTTTAATCGACTACAATTTAACTATTTACATAATCAAAACTGGATTTACATAAGAATTCTTCTTCAAGCACAGGTGTCTACATACATATGTTGTCCTACATACAACAACAGCATGAGTTGCATTTTAGTGCATCTATATGAATGCTGCTCTTTTAATAAAGGTTTATTCTGGACTTAATCCAACAGTGCTATGAGTATTCTGCTATAATTTCCTAAATCAATACTAATTTGAGAGGACTTCTTGGCTGCTTTTGCTGCAAAAAACCATTTTACACAGTATCTATACTTGCTGAACAATCTCTGTCTATAAATAAAGTACCTAAGCATTCGCAAACTTCATAGATCAGTGCACAGAAGCTGAATTTAAGAAACTAAATACATGTTACATATTTCAAAGACTGTTTTCCACTAGCCTTAGCAAACTGGCTCCAATTAGCTCCACCTATGATCAGGGAGCATGGAACAGTTATTTACATGAGATTTCCTGCAGATTTCTGATTCCAAAAAAAAGAAATTAAAGAAATGGCAATACTAAAACTTATGAGGAAGGAGGAATGTAAGAATAATCATGCCAGAACATGCCAAAGTCAATCTGTTTTATCTCTAGAATAAGCCGTAGCTAATGCACAGTAATAGCAAAATAAAACTGACCCCTCTCCAAAAGCAAATGAAACAAAACTCAAACCCTTCTGACCTCGCAGATTTGTAAAATGCAGCAGATCCCTCACTGTACAAACCAGATCATGTAATGAAATTAAGATAAATCTCCTTTAATTGCTCACCAGTTGAACCCCTTGTGGAAATCCATGACTTTCAAGTGTTGAGACAAACAGCAGAACCTGAAACACAAAAGTGTGTTCGGGCCTCTTCACAGATCATTGCAGACCAGAATTCTCTAAAACAGGATGCCAAGGCTAACTCACAAGAGCCACTAAAATTTTCCACATTGGAGTTATCCGTGGATTTGATTTTGAAAGATTAATTACACTTCTGTCTTTTAGAAAAAAGGTTTTTAACCTGCCATGAAAAAATGTTCTACTTTAAACATTGCTTTTCCTCATTGTCTTTCTTTCAAAAGAGAAGGGATGTCTAAGAACTCATAAAGAAGATCTTCTCTTGATACAAATTCTCATTCCCAGGCTTCTGTTGACAGAGACACAACTCATAAAGTAACAGACAACACATACAAGATGCTTCAAGAGCAGCAGTGAAGAACATAGATTGAATCAAATGCACAGGAGTGAAGTTCCATATCCCAGGTCAAGGAAAACTACATTGTGTGATCTGAATACAGGTGAAAACACCTCCAGGGTAACAGGATAATTGCCATCTATCATAAGATCATAAATTATGGCATGATTGAGGACATTCAGTGGTGACAGTCCTTTAGATGCCTAAAAAAATAATTTCATGGCCTGCTCATTAATTTTCTGCACACGTAAAACTTGCTAAATTTAAATAGTAACACAGAGTACCTTTCAGGATTTCCAGCATCTCTATTTGCTGCTCTGAACTCGATGGTATAAATTCAGATTAGCTGTTTATTGAAATTAAACCAGAATTTTAATATTTCAATTTTATTGAAATAAACCAGAATAAAGTGCTACTGAAGTGCAATGACACTTCCAAGTTAATAAAGGCAGCTTTACAAAACAGGCTTTTAAAGTGAAAACAATCCAGCAAGGCAAGACCTCCTTCCAAATACCAAGCCCCACCCAACAGTCACAATGCTTTGCCTGGTACAACTATTCAACAGCAATCACTTTGCAACACAGGTATTTTCCATTAAGATTGGCTCACAATTGCACATCAAGAATTAGTACAGACTAAAATAAACCTGTTCTTGAGCACTGGCTGTGCTCAAGTGTGATGGGTTTGGCTGGGACAAAGACTACTATATGGCTGTGTTTTGGATCTGTGCTAAAAAGTGTTGACAATACAGGGATGTCTTCGTTGCTGCTGAGCAGTGCTTACACAGAATCAAGGCCTTTTCTGCTTCTCACCCCAGCCCACCAGCAAGAGGCTGGGGGTGAACAAAGAGTTAAGATGGGACACAGCTGGGACAGTTGGTCCCAACTCACCCAAGGGATATCTTTGCCATATGGCATCGTGCTTGGCATATAAAGCTAGGGGAAGAAGGAGACACTTCCCAAGTCACTGTTATGTATGATAGAGCCCTGCTTTCCTGGGAATACCTGAACACCTGCCTGCCCATAGAAAGGAGTGATTTAATTCCTTGCTTTGCCTTGCTTGTAATACTTTTACTGTACCTACTAAACTGTCTTTATCTCAATGCACAAGTTTTCTCACTTTTACCATTCTGATTCTCTCCCCCACCTTACTGTGCAGGGTGTGAGTGGCTGTGTGGTGTTTGTTTGCAAGCTGGAGTTGTGGAGTGAGTTAAGCCACAACACACTATATCACACTTCTCAGCATGAAAAAACAGTTATACTTACCCACACAAAAGGTAAGAGCAGTCTTCTGTAAATTGAAAAGCTGCCAATGTTTCTGTGCCAAATGCTACATTAGCACAGGAAAATACCTGGATTTTCAACATCTGCAACTACATGCTCTTCTCAGGAATCTTCAGCATAGAAGGAGTTCAAAAAGGTTCACAGGAAGAATGCTTAAAAATAGCCAATGCCCCAAAGACAGTCTAGATCAAACAACAGACATCCTGTTGATTCTTCTCTCTTTGTTTTTACCTGGGCTATAACCTTTCAGCTTTGCCAATAAACATTCATCTATGTTCCTCTGCAAGATGTATAGCCAGACCATGGGAAACTAATTTACAAAGTTCCAGAGACAGAAAAGATTACTCACAGTTGCAGATACTGATTATCATCTGAAGCCTAAATGCATTAGCTAGGCCACACTAATGCACAAATGCAAGTGAGCTGGACAGACCAGCACTGAACAGGGATAACCTGTGATGCACTGAGAGATAAACTCATGGCTCTTTCACAGGGCTCCTCACCTCCATACTACATACTGCACCAATTATTCCGCTTTTTTTGAAACATGGCAAAACTAGCAGATGTTTGCTTTAGTGTAACAATACTGCTCTATATAACTCAAAGCTTTCATGTAGAGCTAGTGAAAAGAAGATACAGCTTTCACCCAAAGAAACTAAGAGGGACCTTCCCCCCACTTCACCCCTGAAGAAACAGAGGCAGCTGCACAAGCAATTGCACCTACTTGCGGACTCCAGACATTATGCATACAAAAGGGTGCTTTCACAAAAGTCAGCTCTGGCTGAGTTAAATAGCAGGACCTCTGAGTAATACCTGTGAGCAAAGTAAAGGCACAGCCTGGCAATCTAAGGAATTTACTTCTGGTTTTTCTCATGTTGATAAGTTCTTAAAAAAAAATCAGTCTAACACACTTTTAAAATAGAAAAATGAATGACAAGTTAAACATTATTAGACTACAAGTTTAATCAGCTGTTAGAAGGAAAGAAACTACCTACTTGCAATGAGTACCTCCTATCTCTTTTTCATACAGTTAAATTCTCCTCTCCTGTCCCTCCTTTCCCCACTATTTTTTCTAAAACAGGCATGAGAAATTGAGACAATTACAGAAGCTGCAAGGCCAAGCAGCTCACATGGAAGATAAGCAATTGGCTTTCACCATGCTCCCACTTCATTAAACACAATTGGACAAGCATTTACATTTGGATATATTTGTTTGAATTGTCAGCATTGTCAAATACTTGAATAAAACTATCACCACACTGCACCTCAGACAGCAAAACTGACAGGTTTCACTGCATTGTTCCAAGTGCCAAAGCGGATAAGCAGCACTGAGTGAAAAAACATAAGAGCTGCTAGAAACCTGGAAGTGTTTGTTTGCATGTCTTAATCCCCAGGGACGTTTAGTCACTGGTAGATCAGTGTTTTCCATAAGGACTTAGTGGAAGGAACTGGGTGGATATGGATGTGTCAGAGGTATGAAAATGTGAAGTTCTCACGATAACGTCTAAATCAAAGTAAATCCCAAAAGAATATTTGACAGCTAAACAGAATTGTTATGTTCACACATAAACCCAATAGTAAACACTTAGGTAGACCTAATATATCCTCCTGACTGTGAAGTGGAGAAATGTGAACAAAAAAAGCAGTTTTAATTAAGATTTAAAATAATGTTTGCTTATTAAAAGTTTTGCAGGAATAAAACCCCTGCAGTGCTACTTCATTCTAAGAAAAAAAATCTACAACAAAGATAGAATTATAACAATATTGAGAGGGTATGATATTTTTTCATGGGAGAGTAAGCCTACCAGACTGACCAGGACACTATAATATTTTCCCATGTCTTCTCCTAAGTCTTGCACACAGCAAACAAGAACTTCTCTTTTTTTGCCCTTCTTTTTTTCCTCTAAGTTGGATTTTGACTAACAGTCATTGTGACACTATTGTCTAAGTTGTTGCCCATCTTCAATGGAGCATTTTTTCATGCTGATTCAACCAATTATTATCTATGCTATAGAGAACACTGAGGTAATGAATGTTGATCATAATGAGGTCCTTCAGAAGCAATAAGAGATATTCTGCTACTGACTTGGGCTCAACAGTCAATGCCTCTCTTCTCCAATATCTTGTACAAGATTAAACTGCTTTGCAAGCTACCTAAAATGGGGACAGGAGAAAGGGGTAAGAGGATATACAGAAGGGCACATCACAGTAGAAACCGCCTCCTGCATCAAGTCAGGTATTTTAATACAACACATGAGAAACCATCTTTGAAAACTTCATCTCTGTCAAAATCGTCTGGGCATCTTCATCCAGCACTAACAAATGCTAAAAAGAAGTTGGAAAGAGCTGTAACAAATTACAGGTCTTTTCTCATTCAGACTGTACATTCGTATCAGTCAACCCTTTTGCTTTGTATTTTATTGTTACAGTGATAACAAGTTACTCACAAAGCAACAGTAGCAAAATACACGTAAAGCACTGCAAGGAATACTAATGTTTCTAAGAACAATACTGACTTGTGCTTCAGTCAAATATAGGCAGCTGTGAAGGACACAAAAGTTGAAAGTCCATAAATCAAGAACGTGTTTTCTCAACCAAGACAAACTCTTACAGGAGGGGAGAAAGAAAGTTTTCTAGGAATTGCAAATAACGGAACATCTCTGCTGACAGGCAGAAGTGCTGGTATGCACATATTGGGGACCATTCCGCCTCCCTCTGTATTACCCACACTCTCCCCACCCCTTGTCCTTACACCAAGTAACAGCACTTATCTGCAAATATATACCGACTAACAGGACAACTGTAATTTTAAAGAAGAAAATGAATAAGTATGCCTAGTGAAATGTTAGAAAAATCCAAATCAATGACACACACACAACCTTGTGACTGCCCGTGGAGATCCCAAAACTAAGTTTCTTTTATTTTAATTACAACCCTATTTCTATTCTAAAAATATTCCTCTGAGCAATACCTCTTTATGTGTTTGTGGGAATTCAGTAATGATCAGTAAAGAAACTATGTTCAACTTCCAGCTTTCAATTAGCTAGTTGCAAAACCAGAAAAGACACATGATCAGTTCTGTAAACATCTGAAAAGCTCTCAGGTGATTAAAGGTAAACATTGCTCTTCAGTGGAGAGGGGAGGTAGGTATTTTGCACTGAAAGAAGAAAACAGAGTTATGGTAAGGCTGCCTGTAATCGTTGGAACTGAAAGATAAATATTTTTAAATTTTACAGAAGAACTATAATGAACTTCAGATAAAAGCAGGTCAAAATGTGAACCAAAGGACCACTCAGTGTCTTTTGCAGAGTTAGGCACAACTTTAGACTGATTCATAAGGGGCACGTGAGAGGAAAACTCAAACATATACAAAATATTAACAGATTCATAATATTGTCCTTACCCAAGGTATGTTCCAGCTTCTTAAAAACGAGTTACTAAGAAACTTAGAAATAAGGAATACAAGAAAGAGAGAAGATACTACAACAGGGACAACATTGTTAGGCTGCCTTAGTAGTGATTCTGCTTCTTCAATGTAATTGATCAAAACAAAGGCACATGGAAGGGAAGGCTTTCCAGATACCACGTGTTTTTTGCACAAAACTCTTGTCATGTTACTTTTCTATGATGATGTGCATTAAGCTGCTTTCGCGAAAGAAAGGGGAGAAGATGAGGTAAAGTGATCTCTCATGGCTGGTCACGCTGTTTTAACACGAAGCATGTGTTAATTATTTTCCTTTGAAATAATTTAGAGATTAAAAGAGCTAAGAGGAAGTAGACAACGAGGTTACACTTTCTCAGCAGAACATGAAATAGAGATAATATTCTTGAACAGGAAGCAAGCGGCGAGCTACAGAGCGTGTTACAGGGTCGGGAGCGGCACCATCCCCGACACAGCACGGAGGCTCTGGGTAAGCCCCGCTGGCTGGGAGGGTGGCCGGCCGCGGCAGGCGCCAGCCCTGTCACCCCGCTGCGGGGCCGCCCCGCCGCCTGTCA
>VZTN01011609.1:103448-141864 GCA_013400515.1 Erpornis zantholeuca
GCGGTGCCAGCCGCGCTGCCGCGCTCCGCTCAGCGGCGGGGCCGGGCGGGGCCCGGGGGGACCCGTCTCCCTGCAGCACACACCCTTGGAGCCGGCTCCTCTGCGCTGAAGTCTCAGCCCCTTGCCATGAAATCCGGAAACACTTTGACAGCTCCGACCTGAACATAGAATCGCCCAAATGCTTTTCGTGTTTTTCTGATGATGGTTTCTGTCTTTGGATGCCAAAGAAGTGTGTGACTAAGCGCCATGGTGTTTAGCTACGACATCAGGCAACTGTTTTAAGCAGAATGAAAAACCTTAATATAACATGGAAACGTTTCTGTGAGACGTGTGTAGCAGGTACGGCCATAACCTTCGGTCCTGCATTGTGTTAAGCCACGTAGGTGGATCACCCATTGATTTTACAGGAGATTTTAGTGGAGTATAACATTAGATTCACTATAACCTTGGAGAAATCAATAAAACGGATACTTTTTTGTCCTCTGACATTAAAGTTTGTGCTCACTAACTCCCTCGAAAACAAAAACTTGGGATATCAGTTTAAAAAAAGGAGTGGAGATTTTTGCTGAAACTGTGTTTAAACACAGTATTACAAATGTATCTTTTGTGTTACACACTTATGGGCGCTTCTCAGCATCCCTATAATTTAATCCCCTTTTGCTGGTCCATCACATCAACTGTTTCACGTTTTTATCTATGTACCTTTCTTCCTCCTCATTTTCATATTGAATACTGCATTTTCTCAGTACACTCCAGGTCTTTTCTAAATACATCAGCAGGTTCTGATGTGCTCTTTTCATCTCCTTCCTCTCTACGCTGTTCCTCAAAGAACAGATGTTAGACTTTAGCAATGCTCAGTTCTGGGCATTTAACCACTTTGCCTTTTCTTGGTTCCTTGCTTTGCATTTTATTTAGGGCTGTGCATATGTTTTGCAACTCTTTTTGTTGCAATTTCCATGCTGAGTCTAAAGATTTTATACCATTTCACATAGGATCTTGCTGACTGGTTTCCTCATTTTTTAAAATGTCCTTTCCGTAGTTTCGTTTTGTATTCCTTTAATTGTCATTACTTTTCTCTATGCTTAATTCATAGGTAATTAAGTTATCCTTGTAGTTACTTACACCTTTTTTATGTCACTTCAGTAATTTCTTTTAAATTAGTTTTCTATCACCACATCCTTTGAGGTCTGACTGCTCCTAATTATTAATTATCTGCAAACCTATCTGAGCTGTGGAAAACAGAAGTACTGCAGTGTGGAGTGAGGTTCTTTCCCCCTTGTCTGTGGTGCTAAATCCAGTG
The DNA here is from genome assembly GCA_013400515.1 of Erpornis zantholeuca. Taxonomy (NCBI): domain Eukaryota; kingdom Metazoa; phylum Chordata; class Aves; order Passeriformes; family Timaliidae; genus Erpornis; species Erpornis zantholeuca. The sequence continues at coordinate 104,749 of VZTN01011609.1, forward strand.
TTTAGTGACTGGAGAACCTTTCATAGCTCACATACCTCACAGGAGAGGTACAATTCTGTCTCAGATTGTCCTCTGATTCTCTGGGAATTTATGATTCAGTGCAGGACAGAAGCAGATGCAGAGCAATTGTATTTTTTCAGTCTCCAAAAATTTTCCAATGAATTCATCAATCAGTTATTTGAATGCATAAAATTTTATCAACAGGAGAACTCAATTACATATGTCCAGAACTACCTCACTTTGTTTAAACCTGCTGCCTGCTAGTTTCATCTGATCCCCTCCAGGTCTTGTGATAGAAGAGAGGTGCACTGACTTCATACATTTCTCTCTTCTCTGCCTTTCACTCCTCCTGTCCTTTTTCTAGGTTGCAGATTCCTTGTCTATTTGCACCTTGTGTGGAAGCAGTTCCACCTCCTTGATCAGGCCTGACATTTTCCTCTGTATTCTTGTCGAACATAGAAAACTGGGATACTGAGTAATTATTGCATGCAAGATTTCTGAAATGGGGTAAAAGGTTCATTGCTCTCCATGACCCTTTCGTGTCTGCTGGAAAGCAGCAGGAAGGGCAGGGGAGTGTTTGCACTCACACACCTCGTTCTGCTTGTCTTCAGACTTCCTGCCTAGATGCTTCCTGCTGTTGGTGAAATAATTTTTGCCCTTCAGACAATAAAGCTCTAACTGTATATGGGAACCTGGGAGTGCTTCCAAATTCCCAGGTCTGTGCCCTCTGGATACGTCCCGTCCCACATTGTGACAAGATCCAGCATTCATCAGCACAACTGCTGTCTTTGCTCTCTCGTTTCCATGGGAGATAAACTCTGGGCAGACAGTCCAGGAGCCCTATGGGCTCCTGTAGGGTGCAGGTAGGTGTTCACTGAGCTGAGTGGAAACAGTAGGATTACGACTCTGTGCACGACCTAGGAGAAGACCTTGAGGGCAAAGAAATTTGTAAGACTTCAGTTTTTGGCCCACAATAACAGGGTTTCTTGACAAAGAATACTACAGCAGAACTGAGGAGCAGGGAAGCCTGTAGGAAAGATGGGCTTGTAGATACAAGCTGTCTAATAAATAAACCAATAGCATTGAATTAAAAAAATTAGAAGAAGAAGAATAAATGTAGGCTTTTACAGATTCCATCTGTCAAAATCCCAGTCTGCTTACTGGAAAAGAGCCATGTTAATGTCACAACCAAAGCATCAGAAAATTGAAAGTTGATGTTCTGTTAACTTCAGTTGCCATACTCCACAGCAAGTTTAAAAAAATCACATTTGCATGAATGAAATTAGGTATACAATTTTAGTTTTGCTTTGTCTGTGTTTCTTGTGTCTTTTCAATGTAACAGTCTCAAAGACTTTATTATCAATATTACAGAACATTTGGTATTTTCAACAGCATTTAAATCCAGCTTGCTAGAATAAATGAATATGAGTTGGGTCTTGTAGAGATGGGTCTTAGTTGTAATCCTAAACTTAAGGGGTCCCAGGATTCTGGAACAGTTTACATCTAGGTTTGGAGCAGATATACTTTCTTCTTCAATAATTTTTCAGCAGCTATGAGATGTCTGCATGTTGTCTTTGTCTTGGTAGTAGAGGAAGAAGCACCAAAAATAAAAGGCTTTAACATGTATTTGGTATGAAAAATGTTTATTTGCTGTAACTCCTACTCAAAAGAAGTGGTTTATTATATAAATTTAATATTTATTTACATTCACATAAAGACTCCTTAGTTTACAAATGGCTTTCTTGATTTTGTTTTAGAGACAATGGATTTTGTTCTCTGCTGCATTTCTGGACTGGCAATCCTCTGTTTTTATAGCACAGGTAGAACACAGAGTCAGTGTAAACTTACTCATGCTTCCTTGTCCACGCAGTTTGGCTCTGGCCTGGAAGGTCACTTGTGCAAGTACAATGGAGTGCAGCCTCATCTAGCTGCACTCCTGAGGTTGTCAACAAGGGAAACACATTAATTCATTAAGGAAGAGCTGTTTTTTTGTTTATTCCCTCCACTGACAGACAGGCTTTAACATTTTTGATGACAAATGAAGTGCTATTCTTAGCAGTCTTTGGCTTTTCTTCACTTCCTAATAAAATTCCTTTTCTTCTTCATTGACAGGACTCATAGATACTTTATTTCATCTTCCCCAGCGCTGGGCAGCCAGCCAAGTGCTGGGTTCCCTCTCTGTCAGGCACATGCATGCCATAGCCATCGGGTGGTTTTTGCAGCGCTTGCTCTTTCTTATGCTGCTTTTTCCGCTCCACGGCAGTACGCAAGGCCTGAAGAATCAAATCTTTGTTGTTCTGGACGTTGTAGTAACTTAGGTTCACCAGTTTGTCAAAATTTTCCTCTGAATAGCTCAGGTTGTTTATGTAATATGGGCCACAGGCATTGGCAACATCAACCTCCCCCTCTGCCATCTCTGAGGGACTACGCTTCACACCTAACAGACAAGCAGTAACTTGGTTAATTTGGAAAAGAACAATTAGGGTCTGGGTGTTTTTCAGGCAAGCACAAATAGTGGATCACAACCCTAAACTAAATTAGTTTTTTGCTCAACTCTGCGCCGATGGGACACAGCACGTGAGCAGGCTGAACTTCTATTTATCTACTAGTACATAGAATAAATAGGTTCTTGGAAGGGAAGATGTCAATTCATGTTGTTGGATTCTGAGGGTTACCGGATTCCAGTATATGCTTTTGACTGCTAAAGGATGGCTGAAAATCCCACCCTTGGAGCAGAGACCTGAAGATGTGGAGATCCACTGCTGTGTGCTAATCTGTACTCCATGACAGTTTCACACCAGCCAGCAGCTAAGCAACACAGCTGCTTGCTCAGTGCACCCTGACCAGTGGGATGGGGAGAGAAACAGAAGAGCAAAGCGAGAAAACGTGGGTGGAGATAAAGACAGTTTAATGGGACAGAATAATTCTCATTCCAGATCCCAAACGCAGCACTATACGTAGCTAGGAGAAAAAGTAACTCTTTCCCAGATGAAACCAGGACAGCCTGACATGAGGGTTCACACATGTTTTTATGCTTCCTCATCATTTCCACACTCTTTTGTTTTCTGACAGCTGGCATGAGGGAAAGAAAGCATTAACAACCCAGAAATTGTAGGTAATACTGTCAGAGAGAGTATCAGAGACATGAGAATTTTTCTGTCAGCCTCCAAAGAGACCTAGATCACATTACCAAGAGGGTGTTACTGTAACAAACAAGAACCCTCCACAGTCACAGATAACCTGCACCACCTGAACCATTGCAGGGGTCTAGGCACTGGGAAAAGCCAGCATCTCACTCATAGGACATATGCATTTCAGAAATCTTCTCTACCAACATGGATCTAATGACATTGATCAAAGGGTTCTGATTTTCCTTGAAGGGTCTGTCCAAGTCCAAGATATGGTACCAGAACTTAGAATTCATGTGTTTAGAAGTGACTGGCAACGTTGGTACTGAAACTCCTTCAATTTCAAAGTAAACAGAGACTGTTGGAATGGCTCAGTGCTGTACCTTCACCACTTGACTATGCCTCACTATTACATTTTCATCACTTTGCTAGTTCATACTTTTGTTTTCAAGGTTATCTGCCTAACTCTAAGCCTGGAAATTATTTTAAACAATGAAATCCTTAGACTTCTCAGAGCATTCTCTAACAGGAGAGGATGACAAGTATGAGAGGAAATTACCCCTGCTAATTTCTGCTACTGCAGATAAACAGAATATTCTTTTCCTCAATTAACTACAATCTGCTTATGAAAAGCCAAAAAAAATCTGAAGAGGAAAGTATGTGCCAAAAACTGATACCAGATGCTTCTCTACTGTCCAGGAAAAATCACATATTTTAAATTTATTTGCATGGTTCAGATCTAAGCAAAGAGCATTCAAGTCTGTTATTACAGCATGATCTGAAAAACAGTTATTGTCCAGTAAAAAAAGAGAAAGAAAGTGGCCGCTGTCTCTGTTAATGTGATGCGTAACTTCAAACTTACCAGGTGCTTTGTATTCCCTGAAGGTGTCATTTACTAGAGGGAAAAATATCACAATAGGTGTTTCTGGGCTCTCTTTATCACCAAGGATGTAGCATTCCTTCAGATGTGGAGTTTCCTGATCATCTGGCACTTTTGTAGGGAAAGGAATTCCCTGTTTTGCAAAGTATTTAGAGGCATCTTTCAGGGGCTGGTTGCCACAATAGGAACACAAAACAAAAGGAAACATCAGAACATATGGGAAGAACTTTGAATTTGACCAAAATCTAACTTCAGTGGGAATATTTGTGGGGTAAGTGACAGGTTCTGACAGATGATGGTACATACCCAGTTTAGGTGTAGGTTGTTTATGGAGCCAAGAGTTGGAAGGCCCGAGTTAATTGAGATGGATCTGAGTATACATGCCTGTCTTCTAAAACTACATGCCACATTTGGCTATGAAAAAGCTGCCTTTAGACAACTTTTTATTCCTAAAGAATTTAACATTCCTAAACACAAACTGTTGTTGCATTTATTTGCATATCTGGTCTTCTGCATCAAACCCTCCTATTGTTGCACTTACATTGTCCTGAAGGTACATTTTCCCTTACATAGGAATATGTATGATTGCATAGAGAAATATTAGACAATGTTTAAAGGCTATTAGCTTCAATCATTCTACATGTGACTGCCTTCAAAACAGCTAAAACCACTTACAGGTAAAAATGGACAGATACAGTTTACTAAATTATTACTTCCTGATAACATTTGTACTGTTCCATAAAGACATGTGACCCCGAGTTAACAGTCAACTGTTAACTTATTAACTCTTCCCAGACATTGGGGAAAAACAAAAGTTTCTATGAGTAGAGGATCAGGCATTCTGGGAACTCAGTGGTGAAACAGAGAAATCAGTAAAGAAGAATGTGCAAGACTCACCCCTGTCTGTGAACCTGAGCTGTAGTTGAAATGCAAAATGACATCCACTTTCCTTTCTGGTCTCATAAGGGGTGGGTAACTGGTAGCAAAGGCAAATGCAGTATCAATCAGGATGAGGTAGTCTGTTGCTGTTGTCAGGTGGTTGGGCTGGGAGTCCAGCTCACAGTCTAGGAAAGAAGCATGTTTTTTTCAGAGGAGATGCCCAATGCAAGGGAAGTGCTGAGGAAAGCCTGTTGTTAACAAAAGGAGACTTCAACTTTTTTGGGGTCCTAGACCTACCCATATAGCTGATGGCTGCAGTTCAGTCACTTCTCAGTTCCTCATCTGGCTTCCTCTTTTCACTATTAACTCTGCAATTTTTTTGGCTTTCCTCTGACTAAAAGGGATTAACTTGAGGCTCAGGAGAATAGACTTAATTAATCTTGTGTGGGATTCTGATGAGATTGGGGTAGGTTTTTTTGTTGTTTTCTTTTGTTTTCTTCTTTTTTTCTTTTTGTTAATATGAAATAAATTAAAATAGCACCTCACTGTCTCAACACACTAAAAACGAAATATGTTGGGTGCTTTGCTCACTATGAGAGCAGGCACACAGCTACAATTGTACATGGAACATCTGGTGCCAGACTGAACAAAAAAAATTCCCTAGCTGGATAACAGGGAAGAATGCTACAAAGGTTATACCTTACTTAGAAGTAAAAATGTAACAGGAAACAAAGCTCCCTCCCACAGCCCTTGAGTATTGGCCAGGCAAGAGATGGTGTATGATAGCAGCAGTGCCATGCTGCAGGTATGCAGGTCAGCTGGCTGGCACAGCAGCAGACATGTGCTGGGCGACTAATTGGGATTCTTCTCATCTATCAGTTGTGAGACTTCATGAGTTTTTTCAAGAACTTATTTCAAAGCCTCTCCTGCTACATAAGTTTAGCTTTCAGTGACAAACAGCTTCAAATATTATCAGAGCACAGGAACAAAACAAAAAAGCAGTTAGCTTGATAACTTTTTAAGGATTGTTTCTTTTTCACAAGGAAGGTTTAAACTGTAACTCAAAGCAGGGTGCTGTTACCATACCTTTCCACTTGGAAAACTCGCTCTCTAGGTAGTTGTTGTTTATCTGGAAGCCCTTCAGGAAGTTATGGATTTCTGAGGCTGCTGGACGTAACATTGTGACATCTCGGAAAATTCCTGAAAAACTGTCAGTAGGACAAACCACTCGAGTATCCAGCTCATTTGGTCTTGTAGGGAATAGGGCTCCATCATCTGCAGAAGAATAACAGTTTATGTATGTGGTTTCATTGTTGAAGTCAATCTGTGCAGCCATCCTTTGGTTTAATATCTTTGCAAAACTTGGACTTCTTTCTCTTTTTACTTACGGGATTTTCACAAATCTCATGGTTTTTTAGTTAAGCTTTGAAAAATCCCTTTCTTCTTCTCACTTCACAGTGATAAAAGCTTTGTTTGTACTGCAAAAGAGTCCACATCACCTACTAGAAATTGCTTTGCTTTGCTATGATTTTATCGATTAAATATCTTGCACATAACTCTGTCTTCCTTTGCTAGTCCATGCAACACTTTTTCTCTCAGACACATAAAAACCATACAATAACAATCTCTCAGACACACAAACATAATTAATGTTCCTCACTAGAAAATACAAACTCCTTGTTTTAACAACCAGAAATTGCTCCTTTACAAGTGTTAGAAGGTAAAATAAGTAAGCCTTTTTGAAATACTTCTCTTTATCATCTTTTCTCTTTGTAATGTGTTTGTTTTGTGTGTTTGTCCTTCAAACCTGACCCTGTAGATCTTTCTTAATTTTGTATAATGTTTTGCAAATCTCATCCTCATGACTAGTTTGGAATGACTTCCAACAGTACTGAGGCTTGTGTCAATGCTTTGTAGACTTCAGAGATGAAAAGATGTTGTTTGCTCTTGTTTCCCTGATGCTTCAACTTCTGAGAGAGGAACTGGAAGACTATGGAATGCTACATGAGCATCTTCCACCTACAGGGATATTTTTTCCTAGTTTTACCCTTGTGCTCACAAAACATCTCATAAAGGGCCATTACCTCTTTTATTTTTCTGTGATGGATCCTGTGTGTTCTTTTCACATACAACTGAAATAATTGCCTATACATGTAATACATGGCATGAATTTCCTCCTGGTTTATACGTAGATAATGGAAATCCCTGAAGAAAACATTCTAAAAGGGCTTTGAAAAATTGAGTAAGATAATAGCAGCACAAAGGAAAAAAAAAAAGAAAATAAAATAATCATATAAGAATAACCCACCTATGTCAGTAATTTTGTCTCTGGTCCATTTGTGCCAGAAGTCTTCTGAATTAACTGATAAATACCAAGCATCCATGAGATTCAAGGAAAACACACTGCTCCAGATCCCTGTGGCATAGGATATATTTGACAGAAAATAAATGGAGTGCAAAGGAATTTGCTGTAAACCTTTTGAATTATTGTGCCGCTGGGCACTTTAGGGAACAGGGGCAGAAATGATGATGTCCCTACATCACTCTAGAGAAGGTAGGAAGAAAGTGCCAGGGTGTAGAAAGGGGCTGGTGACCTGACAGCAGTTCTGATCACAGAAGGGATGACCTGGGTCCTTATCTGAAATTGCAGCCAGGGACTTCTTTATACCTCACCATTAGCAAAAAATTTGAACTTCTCAAAAAAACCTCTGAAATTTCCGTTTTCCTTTATGCAGTTGGTGGAAGTAGAAAGAACAATGAGGCAAGAGATTGCTTTTGCAAAGGGAAGAAAGATTTCCTTACTGCTTTCACTTTTTTATGCAAGAGGGAAAAAAAAGATAAATATTACGACCTATTTGCACTCTGAAATGGAAATGTTATCTTAAGAATTAATCAGGGTTAGATGTGGCAGGAACTTTGTAGATAAAAAGGTGTATTTTAGAGACTCGGGCTGGAGAAGAAACTGATTATTTAACTTAGCAGCAATGATACACAGCTTTTGTTGCTGACAAAAATATGTAAGTACTGTGAAGGTCTCATATCAGAAAGCATAACCACAGATGAAATCAATAAATCTCTTAAGATGAATAAGATCACAGAGAAAACAAAAAATCCTGCCTGTGGCCTGTTATCAGTTCTAGTATTTTACCATATACTGCTCCTGGCAGATAAAAACACACTAACTGTTTAATTTCAGAAGAGGGGTTTGTGCAGGAGCAGATTATATTATATTGCATTTTTCCAGAACAACAATTCACCTTCCAAAAAGCAGATTCTGGATTCTGGGATTTTCTTCATCAAGCGACCCATGAAGAACTCGCTGCCAAAATCTTCTGCACGAATGAAGGCTCCATATTTTGGGAATCCTACCTCATAAGGGGTGAATTCCACCCATTCTAAAAGAAAAGGCATAAGACAGACTGATTACAGCAGCAGAGGCATAATTATTTGAATAAAACCTGATATTGGCCAGATTAAGGCAGACTAGTTTCTAACACTTTGCAAGCAGGCGTTTATTTACTGTATATTTCACAGTGGTGAATATGCAGAACAAATTGTCCTCTTACATCTGTATGTCTCCATAAACTTTCTGACACACTCTACAGAAGTGCATAATGTCTTCCATCATGTCCTGTTTTTGATCCTGAATATTGAATTATACTAAGGTCTTCCAAACATTAACAATTAAATTTCTCCTCTGAAGTCAATTAGCCTTTCAAAGCATTTGTACATTGAATTGATATCTAATCCTAAATTGACCCCAATTGAGATTAAACGTTAAATGCAATTCTGGAGTATTGTTACCTCTAAAATCCTGGTCGCTGATTTTATCCTTCACATTGAGAGAGAGGTAGATGGGCAGGGGGTTTTGACCCCGACTTAGTGCCTGCTGCTGATCTGTGAGCTTATGGCAGTCCTCCTGTTTTGAAGAATGACAGTAGCTGAGGACAATGGGATGACACAAAGAGCCTCCCACTTCATCTAAACCTGGGTTCTGACAATGCAGTGCATACATGACTCCAACCAGGATGCTCCCCACTTGCTTAGTTCAGAAATGTGCTGCCATCCCTATCCGTGCCCCAACACTTCAGCACACAAATAATCCTAAATTCATATTGAAAGAATATGGTAAGGAAAAAATGCTCTTATCCACATTTTTTATTTCAGAAAAAAATATCTGGAAATGTTTGAAAAGCACTCTTGACAGGAAGTGTTTCATTGTGAAAGAGTAAACCCTTCCCTGACTTCCCAGAAAAACACCTTTTCCTCAGACCCGTGACGAGGCCCATGGAGAGTTTATGTTCAGAGAGCCTTGGCCCTTGTGCTGCAGAGCTCAGGCAGGGTGGAGAAAGGGCAGGATGGTTTGGGAGCAGAACCAAGGTTTGTGAGTGTGATCCTACAAGCAGAGCTGCAGCTGCTCCCCCTCCCTTCACCAGAGCAGCCTGTGGAAGGATGGCTGTGCCACCAGTGCCACCAGGCTTCCCCGGGGCTGTTGTTGGTCAGGGGACAGGGCTGTGGGGACAGTCACAGCTCCCTGCTGAACACAATCCCAGGGAGCCTCTACCACTGTGCTGTGACCAGGCAGTAGAAACATGGATGTGTGTGGAGTTAATCATATTACAGGGGGAATGTTTTCTTGTTCTAAAGTATAAATGGCCTAGAGGGGAAAAAATATTCAGGAAGATTAAAATAGAGTCTGAACATGGCTCTTGGTGGAAATGTTTACAAGGTAATGTCTTATTAACAGCTCAGAGATCCTGTCTTTGGGCTCGTGATTTTCTTTAGCCTTGCCTTATTGTGTAGCTCTTTAAAAAGAACAGCAGGATTTTCATTCAAATATTTATGTGTGAATTCACAGAATCACAGAATGATTGGGGTTGGAAGGGCCCTTAAAAATCACTTAGTTCCAATCCCACTGCCACAGGCAGGCACACCTTCCACAAAATCAGGTGGCTCCCCATCCAACCTCCCCATCTTAAACAGCTCCAGGGATGGGGAATCCGCAATCTCTCTGGGATTGTTCTGGGATGTTCCAGTTCCTCACTACCCTTATAGTGAAGAATTCTTCCTAATACCTAAATCTAAACCTACCCTCTTTTAGTTTAAGGCCATTTCCCCCTTGTCTTATCACTACATGCCCTTGTAAGTAGTCCCTCGTCAACCTTCTTGTAAGCCCCTTTTAGATTCTGTGAGGAAAAAATTAAAAGTTGTTCATACTGTAGTTTCCTATTATTTATTTTCATTCCCATCCTTTCTGTACCAGGTGTGATGTTAAGATCTGTGTAATAGAGCCAATAAACATAGTGAATGTTACTGCCAAAGCACATGCTTTAGGCATCTATATGAAAAACAAACAAACAAAGAAGCAAAAAACTTCTTTCATATAGGGGTGGTCAAACAGTGGCATGTGTTGCCCAGAGAATCTGTGAAGTCTTCAACTGTGGAGATATTCAAAGCCCATAGTTCAGGGTAGCTGGCCCTTCCTGATACTTCTTGGACAAGATGAACTCCAGAGGTCCCTTCCAATCTAAACTATTTTTTGTTTACTGTCTTTCCTCACTGCTGTATTCACTAGATATTCAAATCTGAAGAGAAAGGTGCTGTTATTGTACCTCTTCATGTAACATGCTTTCGATGATGAGTCCCCACAGATCTGTGAAACACAGCTGATGTCCCTCCTGTTTCCTCTGGCCCAACTCTTTCAAGTAGTATTTCAGACGATCAGGGGCAAAACAAGTAACAAACTTATTTTTAAGTACATGCTTTCGGGCATCATCAAGTGTTTCCTTGAGATCCTTTTGGGACCAGTCAGGATCTTCATACAAGTTTGACATGGTCCTAAAAAAAAAAACAAACAAAAAAACCACAAGGAAAATGTGAGTTCTGAAGCAGAGCTTTGGGAAGTTATGGAGGTTTGTGTGTTATGTCTTCATTTACATGAAAAAACACCATGTGTTTGGTGTTATCCACGTATTTAACTAATTCCAAATGAAGGAAGATACTCGCTGAAAGAAACAACAACAAAAAAGCCACAGCACATAAAGAAAGCCTTTTCTTGATAGTTAATATCATACAACCCAAGATCACTTTTTGATATTATCTATGGAAAAATCCTGTGTAATTATCTCGGTCTTACCAGGTTGTTCCAGATAAACCAGTGATATATGAGACACAGTCCAAGACATTCATTTCCTGCACACTGAGGAGGTGAGCATACATGGCTGTCAGAGCTCTGGTTCCACCACCCGTTGTCATGATTGCCACCACAGGTACCTGTTCAATCCCAAAACACATGCATTTAGTCACACAGTCTCAGAAGGGACAGAGACAGCTCTGAATAGAAGGAGAAGGTTACAGTACTGATAAAATAGTAACAAAATGCCACCAGTCCAATGTGAAGAAAAACATGAATTAATAGTGGGGCATGTAAGGAGTAACAAACACTTCATATTTGTCTCTGTGAAGCAGCTCTGCATTAGAACATGAAATCCATTATCACATTTTCAGGGGTCTGTTTCAAAACCATTAACACAAAGCAGCAAAAAAAAATAGAGGAAATGGTACCTTCTGGCATCATCAGATTATTATATACAATAGACCAGAAAATATCAGTGCTGTCTCACAGTTTCCATGCAAGCAGTAACAGCCTCCTTTTTCCAGAAGTTTGCTGAAACTATTCCACAGGCCATAGTAGAAATGTCATGACTGATGGATTTAAGAGCACAGGCCAGGTCAGAGCCCCTGAAACCAGAGGCTGGTGACACCAATCCCTTTTACAGTTGCTGGAGGGAAAGACAAGCCATGCTCACTCCACCAACCACACATGTGTATAACAGTACTAGGTATGCAAGTGAGCTGCAATTATTTCCTTCTGTGATCATACAGAAATCCAGGGACAGGCAGTCTTAGAAAAAGACTTAATTCGTAAGTATGAATTGGTTCCTTTAACAGCAAAGATAGCTACATCGGTGTGAATGAATGTCATGTACAAATCATCAGGAGAATCTGGAGAGATTGATCCATGGAAGTATGGGTGGCTATATACCTGAGGGGAAGGGAACAACCCATGGCTTAATGTTGTCATTTAAAGGCAAGGTCTTCTCTCTGAAATGTCCAGCTGTGCAAAAAAACCTCAATTCAGTTTAGGTCAAAACAAGCAAAAGATACCCTGTTTGCATTTGAGTTTAGGCTTCACACTGCAGTCATGGTTGCATAATTAAATAAAACCACACCTGGTTTTCCCCTGCCCTTAAACCTCCGTCATCAATCCTGTTTGCTGAGCAAAATCATGCTACAGCAAAGTCAGACTGGCAGTGTGCTGTGCTCACACTACAGGAACCTAAGTGGTGGCAAAAAGGATAAACACAATAAAGTCCAGTTCTAACTTCCTGAGGGAATGAAGTACTGAATCCACTGTTTAGATCTGTTTAGTATCTAAAAGAAACTTTGGCTTTGGTTCTGAGAGCAGCCTGCATTTTCTCTACATTATGGTGCAGGCTGCTACTGAACACAGGGCTAGATTCTTAACTTCAGGGCTATGGGCTTTTCATCAATGTTTCTGATGAATGGTCATTTCTTCCCTAGAATAGAGAAGTCAGCCACAGAGAACTCAGCTATAGTTTGTACATGAAGCTACAACGTTTCTGGGAAAATGGGACCAACAATGCTTTATTTTGACACTCATCTGCGCAGAAAGCAGAGAATAATTATGTCCCAGATACCTCATCATCCTGCAAGTCCTCTTCCAGGTGGAGAATGTCCTTCAAAGCAGCTGCAACCACCTTCTTCCTCTTGCGAATGAAATCCTGTTCCTGGACACACAGATCAAAACCCAGGCGTACGTCTAGGTCTTCCTGGCTGGAACACAGATCAGGTATCATGCATCCCATTTGTAGTCTAAGCCAGCATTTTAATTGCTTTACCTCACAAATAGACATGCCTTCACTACCAGGTCTATATAAAGCAAAGCAGGAAGATATTAAATGTTCTGGTTTGTTCTTGGAGACAAACAGTCTGTCTGCCTTTGAACGGAAAGGAACTTTTTTTCTCCCTGCCAAAGATGCCTGGAATTAAATATAACTACAAATAACAGTCGTTCCTTTTCAGACATAAATCCAGAAGCCTGCAGAGGGCAGTGTTTTAAAGGTAGCTTTTAAAACTTGTGCAAACTTCCACTGATACCTGTGAAACGTTTTACTGAAGTTGTAGATTTACATGATCAGATGTTCTTTTGATGTTTATAAGCACTCTATATGGGGTCTGAAAGCTGCTATGAAAATCTCGCATAGGCGTTCTAAGGAAGAAGCTGTAAATGACAGCTGTAAACTGTATGTGTATTTCAGAGTATGTTTACTGAAAATAAACAGCATGATAGAAGATGCACTTGCTTTTCAGGAAGTTCTCTCCTGTCACAATATGGTACACATTGTGACATATTCATCTTATAAGTTTTACTTAGGCCTGAATGATATTCCAAAACACATAGTTTTATTTCCTTGGTTTAGAAATGGGCAATGGCTTCATTGAGTTTATTTGCATTTATCTCTTTGAGTAGACATTAAAACAATAAATGCAGGTACATTTCTTATTTCTCTTTTTTTTTGCTTCTTAGAGTACCCTGATTTTAATCTTTTATTGAAAGAAAACAGTTAAAGAGACCTTTTGGGAAACAGAAAGGGTTTTTTCCATTAGTTTTGAAATGTTGCTTTTATTGAAAATCTGCATTTTTCAGCAAATTGTAGAGGTACCACTGTGTGTACAGGGGCCCTTACCATGTAATACTGATTGTAGCAAAATACGAATAGAAAACTGGTGTGTTCTTTCCAAAACCTTTTCTTAACTTCCTGTCCCATTACAAAAAGCTTGGTTGCTGAAAATCCTTGCATTAGGTACTGAATGCTTTTTATTCTATAGTCTGAAATGAGGATGGACCAGCATTCAGGACAAAGGCAGTAACAAAGGGATTGGAACTTGATTGACAACTATCTAAATATAAAGAACCACAGGGAAAACCACAGATGTCTTACCATTTTTTCACCTTAAGGAGTAAATCAAATTTTCTGTGCTGAAAATTGAAAAGGTTAAATGATGAATATTGATATTTTATTTTGAACAGTCCCTTTCCCCCACTCACACATAGATGTTTTGGGTCATCCTTACACCTACAGAACTCTGAATCTCAAAAAACTGAGATTCCTCCTCAGTATTTCAATAGTAACCAGAGATGTGCACTGATTTAATAGATTAAGACTTTAGTACTATCACCTAAAGCCCGCATCTTCTCCCTCTCATAAAGCTCAAGTGTAGCCTGCCTGGTACTAGTTAGCTACTGAAATAAATACCAGAAGAGCCGCAGTGCTATAGCTCACCTCCCTGGCAGGATCCACCCCTGAAGACAGGTGTTAAAACCAGAGCCTCTCACATAACAATGTCAGATGCAAGGGGGAGACAGAGATTCAGAGCACCCCATACGTGTGGCTCAGGTTTGCCTCCCGTGGCAGTGTGCCAGGCTGCAGCCTCACTGCTCTGTCCCAGAGGCACCCAGCCACCTCCAGCCTGGTTAAGTACACCAACAGAAGAAGGAGTACAAGCAACAGCTTAGACATTTTTCTTCTTCCCCCTCCTCCCTTGGATTTCCCACTTTATTTTGCTCGAAGTAATTCACTTTGCTATGCTTCGCCCTAGATTGGAGGGAGGTTAGAAAACAACTGTCTCTGCGTAAAGAGAAGTGGCCCTTGGTTTCTGCTTCTTGCAAATCAGAAAAAATTTGAAAAAGGCTTGCAAAGGATTCCCCACGGCCAGCAGACACTCACCTCATCAAGTACTTCCTGCTCAGAGGAGAGTGACTTCAGAGGAATTGTCAGGGGGACACTTCTCCTCCTTGCTCCACATGACATGCAACCACACTGAAAAGGAGCATGGAGTGCTTTTTGGTTAAAACAGAAATGTTCTCCTCTTGCTGCCTACTCACACATAAATGTCAGATCATAGGACCGTCTGTGGTGTCTACCATGGTCTGGGGTAACGTACAAAGGTGGGAAGCTTCCTCTTCTTTCTGAGTGCAACATCCAGGGAGGGTTGCTTGTATCTGGCATAGTGGAAGAAAGCGGGATCTGGGAGAGGGGATCGGAAGTCACGGCCCACTGAAACTGTCTGGGTTTCTTCATAGGATCCTCTCACTGTAAATGTTAGTTCATTCTCTAAAACAATGAGATAAAATGCATATGCAAAGTTACTTATCATTGTAAAAAAAAAAGAGAGAAGGAGAAAATAAGGAAGAAAAAGCTAGCTTTGAACAAATTCCTTCTTGTTTTTCTTTGTATTTGGAAAGCTGTCTTCTAAAAGTGATCCAAACCCCAAATATTTCAGGTGACTCTCATCATAATGTGCTGAGCAAGAAGTCAGATGGGAATATGACTTGAATGGCACTGAATTTTAGACTGCTGCTTTTCTGTTTCATTTGCATCATGACACAGTGAATACAACCAGGTACTTTGCAGGGTAAATCATCCTCATCCCAGGCCAAATAATGAGCTGGAGAAGTCTCAGTCCCCTAAAATAAGATCTGACTCTGCAGCAGATGACCCTATTTATATGAATATCTTAGTTAATCCTGCCAGTGTGTGTTACGCATGCTCTGAGATTGCCTACCAGATCCAGCCCCTCAGGGGATGTGGGCAGAGGAACTTCTAGATTCTGGATCTTGACCAAGGTCAGGCAGGAGCCAGCTGCTGAGTGGCTAACCCCTGCAAAAAATGAGGTGTTTCTGTGCATATGCACAAGTCGAAGTGACAGAGATCCTGAGCAAAGTTAACGCCATGGACTGTAATGTCTGAGGAATTAAGCTTCTTCAGGGTTCAGCAGTACTGCAGCAGAGGTTTGCAGAATCTCAGCTTGGGGTTTAGATACCTTCTTTATAAGCATCTGATCCTAGTTGTCTAGTTGGCACAAGACTCTCCATGAAGTCAGAACTCTGAACCGATAACTGCTGCAGGACTGGTGGCATTCCCTACTGCAAATTTTTTATAAATCACCTTATGTGATCAATTAAAGCCTTAGTATTTTAATGATGCAATGTCCAGGCCTTGATAGGGACAATAAAATCACTAATATTAATTTTAAGAATTTAAAATCTTACCTGAAAAATGCTTCTTTTGCATCCTGCTGTCCAAGTGAACTTCCAAGCAGACTTCTTCACGACACTACAGTAGGTGTGATGAGGACAGAGAATTAGATAACTTATCCAGCCATCTCACCACCAGCGCTGGCAGATGTTGAAAGAGTCATTGTAGGAAAGGTCATTGCTTGAATGTGAGGGCCAGCTGTGTTGGACACTTTTGCCAGACACAGTGGAAGTGAGAATTAATTTATTGAAACATGGGAAGATGGTGCTATGCTAAACACTTTGTCATTTTCAATGGATGCAGACAAAACAAGGGAAAATTATAATAGTCAGAAGGCTCCTCTAAGACCATGCTGGCTTCCTTAAAGATAAAGCTCCTAAGAGAAAGTATCACTAAAGAATAAAGATTTGCAATGTTTGCTCAGTGACATTATAGTTAGCTATGGTAAGGAATTATGTGGGAAAGAACACAGAAGAACAAAACATTATTTTACCACTATTGCCCCATTTGTGATGATGGTTTCAGAAGGACCCTGGCTGGAAAACAAAAACAAATAATATGTATTTTATAAACTATATGTCCTACATATTGTCCTGAACAGGACACATTATTCTATCTAAATTTTTATTATTATTACTTTCTTTGCTCTTTCTTAGTGGTTCTGTAAGTATGCTACCTTGACACTAGATACCACATAATGACCCAGCAGAAATTATTAAACTGCTGTAAGGCACCTGGAAAGTCCTTGCAACAGCCTTAGTAGCATAGGCATGACACAAGTTGGGTACCAACATTCTCCTCAGTCATGACTTTCCCAGAGAACACTGTCCAGTAAATCTGTAGACTTACTACAGTGTGATTTGCCAGCCAACTCTGAACTTCGTAAGCTAAAAATCTTAGAAGAAAGTCACTGAGCTAAAAATTCTCAACCCCTCTCCACATAATGGCATTTTTTTCTTTCATACAATGACTTTTTAATGCACAAATTAAGTTTGGAAAAACTTGTCTCTGGCTATTAAGGTGATGCTGGATCTACAAAAGGTATCCCTATATTAATGCATAACTCTAAGCTGCTACTTCAATAATAATGGGGTTTTACTCACATGCTCTCCAATACAAACTCGACTTCCAGCTCCTCCTTCCCCTGAAAATAAAAAAACCAGTCTAATTAGCATGTGCAGAGGTTTTCCAAGTGATCTTAATTTTTGTAAGGACAGTGTCCTTTACATTTAATAAGTAAAAACATTCTGGTTTGTGCTTGCTATTATCAGGATTAAATGACAGAGGCAGCTTTTTCTTCCCCAAGGAAAAGTTCTCAATTGTACTCGCAGAATGAAGGGTGTTCGGTGCTTATAAATCTCCCCAACAAACCTTTCTATTTCACACTTTCTTCTCTGCCAGCTGAACATGAAATGCTAAGGCTTAGTGTTTGGGAAAATATTGTGGAAACAGGCCATTTCCCTGTGCTTGCATTGTTATGGATTTTAAAGTCTTCGTCTATGTAAGTCTTATCTAATCCTAAAGAGGATTAGATAAACTGTCATTTTCTATCAGATTAGTAAAAGTGCAAAGCTTCCCTAAAATTGCATTTACTCTGGGACTTGGGAATTCGGCCATGATCTGTGGCAGAGGGAACCAACAGGAATTTGAGAAGGCCATCTATTTTGTCACTGATATGCAGTTTCCAGGATTTTAATACATTTTGCTGCATTTTTACCACCAAGCTGGTCCTGGTGGTAAAAACCAGAAGAGACAGTACACCTCTTGAAACAGAGGGGAGAGAATGGACACCAGTGGCACTAAATGTCTGACCGAGCTCTTACCTCTGGCTTCAGTGGGAATGCTGTAAAAACTCTTTCCCCAAGGGGGACTTTAGCTACATCAAAAAGCACAATTGCACGGTCATCATCATGAATGATGTCATCATCAGAAACAGTAATTTCCAGAACATTCTGGGAAAAGAAATTAAAAATATCCAATTCACTAGCATGTATGACATACAAGAAGTATGATATTCTGCAGCTCTTCCAGACTTAGTGTCTGCTTTACAGAGAGGAAATAGAAAAGTATTGATGAAAAAGTGTCAGAAGGAAGAGTAAGAAAGCAAGTATAAAGAAAGAGCTGTTAGTCTTATCACTGAGATCTCTTTTGGGTCAGCTGTTATGCTTTTAAGTAGCTCTCATAAAAAGAGAGCTACTTCTTCTAGGGAAGAATACGGATTGCCAAAACTCCTATATTGCTTTATATCAGCAGGGGCCATAGAGATCACTTCATATCAATAATCACCTTTCTAGGTCCTTGGACACTCTGATTACAGCCACCTGTTCACAGGTATTTCCGTGTAGTGCAATTATCAGCAGCAAACTGAGTAAAGATCTTAATCATACTAGAATTTATCAGCTACCTGGCATTATGTCCTGACATTAGTTCATGTCCTCTCAGAAGAAGGTGTGTTTTTCTGTTATAGTGTAATTTATATTTTCATTTCAGTTTCTCTGTGTTCTCACTGTTGTGGGTCACATCAGCCTACCCCAAGGAAGTCAGACTCTCATTACCCATATATAAATAATAACTACCTGTTAGGAGTAAATTGGATTCCAGCAAAGCCAGATTTGCTTTGCTTCAGCTTGCATGGGGAATTTTAAGAAAACTCAGAAATGCACTAGAAGACATTTCTAGTTTAGGGGTTTTGGGCTAAACTGAAAGATGCTGCATAGAGATGAGATAAAAAAGAGAGGCTTAGGTTTGTTTACCTTGACTTTTCTCTGTATCTGGAAGGAAAAAGTTTCATTCCACACAGGATTTCTGCAGTTTTTGATGGTTTTGGTGTAGAATATTTCATCTGAAGCTGTTGGCAACCAGAGGCTCACATAGCAATCAGATTGGCTTACTGTAGAAACATAGGCACAAAATATCTGGCAGATGAAGCACCATACAAGCAGTGGAGACAATGAAATGGTCTACAGCTTCAACATGAGTGAGAGATGGCCAGTTCTTTCTAATAAACATTGGCCAAACCAGGAAGACAGAAATCACACAGCTGGATAAAATGAATTTGTTCATCGAAGCACTATTTTTAATAAGCAGTGCATTCAAATAATTATGCACAATCTTATATATTAAAATTAAAAATACAATCCTAGCTACAGAATAGAACAGTGTATATATTCAGGAGTCTTGTATTGCTCCATATGAACAAAATTTGGCAGGCAAAACCATGACAGAGGCAGCACAGCATGAGCTTCTGACCTTGAGAGGGATTGTGCATAAATTGTCTCTGTAGCAATTTAACTTTGTGAGAAATATCAAAAGAATCAGGTTTAAGTCTGATTCAGATAGTAGATGACTGATATTCCTGGTTATTAACTTTTTATGACAGAAAATTAATTGTTCTGGTGACCTTGATTATTGTCTCCCTAGGTGGGGTAGGAAGGGAGAGCCCCGCCAGCAGTACAATTGCTGCTTTGGCAGGTCAGTAGGAGCTGCAGCCTTTCCCTGGTGTTTGCTTATCCCTGAAAGACCAGGAATCTAATTCACATCTCTTCCCAGGAAACATGCAGTGGCAGAAAGGATTTGCATCTTGTGGATGAAGGAAGTGGATTGAGGCCGAGGAGCTGCAATGTACGTGTCCTGATAAGCAGTACCACTGCCTCTGATCTACAGAGCCTGTACAATAGCCAAGAACTAAATGTGGCTTCAGGGCATCTGGACCATCCCTCCACTTGTTAATGCACATACCACTGCCAATCTCAAGTGTTTCAAAAACATGAATCCAGTATCCCCAAAATGGCCAAAATGGGTAAAGTGGGATGTAATTCAGAAATCAACATTTCTGAACTGATTTAAGACATAATTTCTCTCCCTTTTAGTTTCTAATGATCATATGGTGCAGGAAGGACAAATTTCCATATTTTTGTTGTACTTGCAAAGGCACATCCTTTTCCTTTCTTCAGGAAAACCAAAATGCTTTGCCCTTAAATTCCACTTTTTCATCACTGTATAAAATATGACTCGTGATAGAACTGAGAAAAGCAGGCACTGCTAAATCTCAGAGCCAACCATGAATGGAGAGCTACAGCACTTATGAATGTCTTTTGTTACAGTTTTAGCTGGAATTTACTGATTTTCTAGAGTGTTTTCTTTGACAAGATATCTTCATGAGGCTACTTTCTAGAATTACTTTCAGTGTATGTGTTGACTTCATAAATATTTATGCAAACCCAGCTATTTATAATTCTTTGTCAAACTGATGAAGTACAGGATAGATAAATAGAAAGTGAGGTGGATTAAAACTGATTTAACTACCAGGATCAAGTGATAGTGATCAGCAGCACAAAGTACAGCTGGAGGCCACTCACTACTAGTGTACCCCAGAAGCTGGTATTGGGGCCGATGCTGTTTAACATTTGTATTAACTATGTGAGTAATGAGACAGAGCTCAGCTTCAGCAAGTTTGCAGGTGGAGCAAAACTCAGGGGAGTGGTTGACAGACCAGAAGGCTGTGGTCTCATTCAGAGGGACCTGGACAGGTGGGAGAACAGGACCAACATGAGCCTCATGAAGTTCACCAAGGGAAATGCAAAATCCCCCATCTGAGGAGGTAAAACCCCAGTACCAGGATGGGCTGAGGGCTGACCATCTGGACAGCCCCTCTGCAGACAGGCACCTGTGCATGTTAGTGGACACCAGGTTGAACACAAGCCAGTGAGGTGTCCTTGTGGCAAGTGAGGCCAACAGCCTCCTGGGCTGCATCAGGAGTGTTGCCAGCAGCTGGAAAGGTGGTCCTTCCTCTCTGCTCAGCACTAACAAGACCACAACTCTGGGTTCCCCAGCACAAGAGAGGTAAGGATGTGCTGAAGTGAGCTGAACAAAAAAGTCCAGAAAGAAAATGGAGGAATGGAGCAACTGCTCTATGAGGAGAAGCTGAGAGAGCTGAGACTCTTCAGCCTGAAGCAGAGAAGGCTTAGGGGGTGTTATCAATTTCTGTAAATACTTGATCAGGGGAGAGAAAAATAAAGAAGTCTGAGTCACACCCTCCTCCAGTGGCACCCAGTGAAAGGTAAAAGGCAACGGACACAAACCAAAATGTAGGAAATCCCACTGAAACATCAGTAAAAACTTCATTTTTACCATGACACTGACAAACATCATCACAGGTTGCCCAGAAAGGTTGTGAAGTCTCTATCCTTGGAGATGTTCAAAACTTGACTGGATATGGCTCTGAACAACCTGCTGTAGCTGATCCTGTTTAGGGCAGAGGTCTGGACTACACAATCCCCAGAGGTGCCTTCACACCACAGCCTCTTCATGTGGCTCTGCTGTAACAAGGCCAGTTGGTCACAGACAAATTACATACTAGTGTTAGTAACTCCTGTATACAAATTTGACCTTGAAGATGGGGTGAGGTGATACCACTGGGACAAAGTGCATTCTCTTCCTGTGAAGAAAGGGGACTATACCACATGTGGTTTTGCCACAATTCATCTACAGTCCATACCAATGTGGAGAGGTTATAAGTTTCCACAGTATTCCTGTGAATTTCTATGTTTTCCTGTAATTGAACAGACAGTACTCCCATCCTGTAACTCTAACTGAGCTTATGTATTTCTGTAGAAGTCGCAGTCCACTTGAATTGAGGCTAAATTGTGAGGCAAACAATGAGATAAATAAAAAATAACAGGAGAGTTGAATGTCTGCTGAATACTGAGATGACTACAGTACCCTTATACGGGAGCCCTTGAAATGACTAATCAGCTTACATTGCTCCCACTCCCTGAAAAAAGTGTACAAGAGAGCTACTGAATATGTTCCAGTTTATTCATTACTACCTGAGAGCTAATACAAAAAAAAAATTATTTGCATTTTCTTCATTCTCTAGTTTTAATGCAGTTGCTGGGCTTTGTTAGAAGTTTCATGCCATCCCAGGCCCTTACTGCAGTGTTACAACTTCCCTGATGACATAATGTCACCTCATGTGAATGCTGAGACATCTGAACTCACAGTCTCTTTGAAAGTCAGCACTAAGTGACCCTGAAGTCCTTTTCCAATTTGTAACTGCTGATTTAATTTGTATGATGGTGAGACTGCTTCTCAACTCTGTCTTCAAGTGAAACATGGGTCAAAAATACAAGACCAAAAGAAGTAGTTCAGAACTGCAGCCATGTGTGCTACTCTGTGAGGGTACAGTCCTGTGAGGTGTACCTGAAATGAACCATTGTGTACTAAAATCACTCATCTGCATCACAGGTAAGGAGGAAATTTCAGCACTGAAAACCAAAGCATATAAGAAAAAGTAGTCTCATAAGAAAAATGAATGTAAACTACAAAATCCCATCTGTCTTGTTACTGCATTTCACAACACTAAAACGAAGAAATAATTTTCTTCCAGTGAAATATTCTCCACCTGCACAGACAGGTTCTCCTTGAATCCTAGTTTACTACAGTTCAGCTAAAAGGAGGAGGAGAACCGCCCCCATTTCTCAATTGTTGGACATGATCTTTGGGAACATTTTCCCTCAGTGGCTTAGTACAATACAAACAGTATTAAGAATTTACCTCCTACTGCTGTTTATCTGAGAGATAATTTGAAATTGGCTCAGGTCTCTACCAGCATTCAGGTGAAACACTCACCTGTAAGCACAATATTATTCTCTGTTGCCTGCTTCTGGAAAAAACAAAAGCTCCTAGATCTACTGTGCTTAATCAGCAATGTCCTTGACCAGGGATGAATGGAGTCCCCATGTGAATGAGCCCTTCATCCAGTCCAGCCATTTAAGTCAAGTGGCAAAGTAGGGTTTTCTCCCTGGAGCAAATTCAGTGGGTACAGTACCTGCTGCAGTCTCAGCTAAAAGTTTCACACCCTGGGTCACCTCTCCCTCCTGCACCACTGTGCTCCCACCAGAACCCCTTGCTTTCCTGGGACAGGGCCATTAGTACCACCTGCACTAGCTGTATGCTCCCTAATTAGCTTACACTTATTTTCTGTAGCAAAAATAACCCTTGATATCGCTGAGAATGACTCTGATTTGCAAAGACCCCAAGTGTACTGCCACAGAACTGACTTATTTCTTCTGAAGGGATATTACAAAAGCTTCCACAAAATAATTTCATACCATCTTAGAGGACAAAGTCTCTGAGCTCCTCTTTTATAAATACACAAGGTCTCTCTTCATTCAAAGGTAAAAAACCAAAGGAAGATCTAAAACCAAAAGAAAGAGTCAAGGGAGAGGAGTGATTGTTCTGACATCCCAGCTAAGACCAAAAGGTTTCTTTCCACAGGTGAGAAAGTTTCCACATGTGCCTGTTTTCTACAGTAGAAAATACACCTGATAAGTGCATTCACATTTCAACTCAAGATTTTAACTTTCCTACCTCAGCTCTGACAGCCTCTTCATCTGACAAGACAGATCATCTCAGAGAAGCTACTGTCTCCCAGGAAAAAAGAGCACCTGTCAGCCTGAAGCTCACTCCAAGTAATTTCTCACTGGGACAGGGAGCTCAAATTCACCTCTGCAGTCCAGGAAGAACATTGCAAACGCTCAGCACCAATGAGGACAAATATGCCCAGCCAGACCTGACACCACCACTCATCACCTCATCTGTGTTAATGAGCCTAAACCTGCACTCCAGCAGCAAAGGTCAGCTCTTTGGAACGTGGAATCAGCTGATATTCACATAGGCTGTCACAGTCCCAGAGAGCAGAACTGTCACAGAGACCTCTTTACTCATGTCTTCAGCATTATGTGAGATCCAGTGGAGTCCAGCAGAGTTTTGCTCTTTCACACAGCACTAAGGAGTGGTGGAGAGATGCCATCACTGCAGGTCTGCCACCTGTGCTGTCAAGGATCTGGAAGAGGTTTGCTTCCACTTGTGGTGCCTCAGGGTAAATCCCCTCTCTTGGTGCCTAGGCTTCAGGCATGCCAGATGAGGCAGATCCCCTCACTGATCCACTGTTTGTCCATGGAGCAGGGTAAGGTGTCAGCTTCAGCTCTGGGGTTTAGGGGCTGCCATAAAACAAGTAAGCACTAACAATGGTGGAAGTGGCCAGGCTGGGAGCTTGGTGCAGCTCTGCGTGGCCGCCCAATAACTCACTTGTTTAAGGAGAGCAGCCGGAAAATATTGAGAGTCTGTGCCACCGTGGTCCTCCTCTCCCATCACCCAGCTGTTTTTCCATTCTTTTGGGCAACAATCACTGGAAGGAGTGTCAGCATTAAGAAAAGAAGCTAATACACCATTTTTCCTGCCATCTCATCCTGACCAGACATCCCTCCCACACATGGGGGGTTCTGTAAAAGAAGTGGCACCACTAATAAAGTTAGGAATATGTGCTTTTGTAAAAGCACTAGCAATGACTTCCAGGTGAAAAGGAGCAAACAAACAGATTGATAACCAAAAAAGTAATTCTTTTACCCAAGGCTGCATGCAGTCTTGGACTGAGGAGAGGAGTACCACTGCCAGACTGCAAGAGACCCAAATTTTAATGGAATTGATTCCTTTTTGTACCCCCACCACCTTCACAGCCAAACTGCATAGAGCATCGGAGTCTGGTGATGACACTCAGTGCCTGCAGGGCAGCAGGATGAGTGTGAGTGATCTTACCTGGGTGCCCTCCTCTCCAGTGCCCACAGCGAGATCAGGGAGTGCCAGAGATGTTTCAGTCTGACCCATGATTACTAACTGGCATGAAGGTTAGTTAGGAGGAAAATAATTAGCCCAGGTCTGCCAAGAGCATTTGCATGGTAAGATAAGACAAGACAGAAACCAATTATATGTAGCATGAAGCAGATGGTGGAGAGGAACATCACTCGAATACAGAGGAGATCACAAAATGGGTGGGGCGACAGCAGGGATACCAAAGTGGCCAACTGATCCATTGAGGAGGAGTGAACTGTTTTCTTCTCGGTTTAATTTTTTGCTTTGTGTGCCAGCCTCCACCAGCATGTGTTGTCTACAGGCAAAGGTGTAACATCAGATTTCAGGATAAGCTTGGATTTCATCCCAGGCTTGTGAAACAAACACCCCATGAATCTTGAGGTGCATGTTTTAAAAACAGCCAAGATTAAGCTGGCTGCATGCAACAGTGAGGAATGCCAGTGGAAATATACAGAAGTGGTGTTCCTTGAAGCCAGGATTTGGCAAATAAGTCAAGGAAAAATGTAGAAACTCTACGACCAAACAACCTGGTATAACTGCACTTGCAACAAACTGAGAGAACAACATGGAATGGAGCATTGCACATACTGAAAAAGATGGGAAGCCAGCATGCAGGCACAAAAAGCAAGTCATAGAAGTGTCTGCACTTGATTGAAAAGGTAGCTTGTTCCTGGATTTGATACAGAGGAAGATGAAAATCCAGAGAAGTCTGAAATACGGTATTACAAAAGTTGTCAGTCTTCTACAGATATGTCACAGTCAGTTAGCATCTGTATCAGATGCTTATGAGCAGTTATCCCAGGGAAAGATCATATTGCTGAGAAAAGGCTAGGTAAATATTATTTTATTATTCTCATTAGGACAAAATAGCATGTGTAGATATTTTAGTTTTCTGATACTTCAAATGCATTCAAATGTCAAAATCAAAACACCGAGCTAAAAGAACATAAATAGCAGTGCAAAATCAAGCACTTGAAAGCTACAATATATCTTTTTTGAATTGTACTTAAGTTTTTAAATCACATGGTATCACCCTATTTTTCCTGTGAGACTCTAGCTTCTTTGAAGCAGAAGTAGGTTGCTGCTCAGTCAACAAAGAGCTATCTGATTTTGTTTTTTTCTTCCTTGTTCAACAGCATCCTGGTCTACAGGGCTTCATTCTACGACATTCTTAAGAAACAGGCTCAAACAGGCTCACAGAGTAGCTAGGCAATTACTGACTGTCCTGTTTTAACACAGTTTGGTTTTTTAGTTAAGGAGAAAATCTACCAGTCACTCGAGTGATTCTTTGGCAAGGAGCTGACAGCTTCCTCCAGACCCGACAAAACCCAATCGACGGGCTATTTTGAATTTTGTCAACTCTGTCAGCCACTTAAGACAGCTAGACACTCCTCTGCGAACACATTCAAGAACTAACAAACCCCCGGAAAGCTCTCTTCTTTCCGGACCTTTGGACAGGTAACCGGGGGTCCGTGCGGTCCGGCGGGGCCTAGCCGGCCCGGGGCGCGGCTCAGCTGAAATTCTGAGTTCCACCCGCCCTCCTCTCCCAGAGCGGCCGCCGATAATGAAATTGTGCATCGCAGAGCTCTGGCCTCCTCCCGGCCGGGCCCGGCCCAGCCCTGCTCCGTCTCGGCCCGGCAGGGTCGGTCCCCTCCCGGTTCGGGACGGCGGGGCCGGGCTGGGCGGGAGAAAAACCAGCCCAGAGCCGGCGGCAGCTGCGCGGCCGAGATCCATCTGAGGCCGCCGCCCGGCAGAGATCACCTGAGCGGGTCAGAGTAACTCCTTCCGCCCTGATCCGGCAGAACAGATGAAAACCTACAGATACCAATCCTCCCCCGAGTCGCAAAGAAGGAAAAGGTGAAGGCACGTAAAGAAACATCATAGAGACACCAAAGTCAGTGAAGAAGGAGGAGCTGAAGTCAGAGAGAGGAGAATGAGGAGATGCTTCAAACCTGGATGATGAAATTCTTTTGTAAGGCTATGGTGATGGACTATGAAACATGAGAATATCCAAGACAACCTGTGATTCCATGAAAAGCATGGAGGGGAGGGAGTGTTCTAACCACAATCATGAGCAAAGACACCTGTGCTGAAATCAGTAAATGCTGAAGTAGTTGTGATCTAATTAGAAGCTTGAGCAGAGAGAGATGAGTGATGAAGATNGAGAATATCCAAGACAACCTGTGATTCCATGAAAAGCATGGAGGGGAGGGAGTGTTCTAACCACAATCATGAGCAAAGACACCTGTGCTGAAATCAGTAAATGCTGAAGTAGTTGTGATCTAGTTAGAAGCTTGAGCAGAGAGAGATGAGTGATGAAGATTCTTGCCCCCAGAAAAGAAGATCTTTGTTCCCAGAAATTATGATGATCCCAGAGGCAGATGAAGAGAACCTTTGCTTCTGAACAGCTCATCCTTAAAATGGGATACCATTAGCTCAAGATTGAACCCTCATAAACAGTTGTGGGAAAAGCTGTAAGTCGAGGGAAGGGGCTTCCACATTGAGATGAGATTCCATTCCCAGGCAGCTGATTTCGTTCTGACACTGAAGCCACAAGAGAACTGTTTCTTATGGAGAAGTCTCCATGGCATGGCAAGAGAGACTCCTCTCCCTAAGTGAGCTGAAGAAAGATTATTGTAGAGGTGGTAAACTGACTGAAAATTCCAAGTTTTGTCTCTTTACCTGTCAGTGAGAAAGGGAAGAAGAGGTTGGGAGGAGGAGAAGTGTTCTGAAGGTTTATTCTTTTTTTTTTTTTTTTTTAGTTCTGTTAATAAAACTTTCTTGTATTCTTTAAAGTTTGGGTCTGCTTTGCATTTCTCCAAATCCTTTATCTCACAGACGTAATGAGTAAACTAAACCACCACAGAAAGAAAAACATCTTTTGCTTCACCCTCTGGTCCCCAAGCCTTACTGATAATTAACAAAAGAATTTGAGAATACTTCTCACTGTTTCTAGGCCTTACCCCACATTTTAAATTAAAATCTCTCTACAGTAGTAGGAGATTCAAAATGACCACATCATTTAAATAGATAAGAGAGAGACCAAATATGTTGAAGAAAATATTCTATGCTTTGTAGACAGGGAAACAGAGGCACAGAATGTTTGGATGTATAAATTTGCCTAAACTTCTTATGCAACAAGTCCATGAACAGAGCTAAAATCTGAGCCCACACATCTTGAGCTCTACTCTAGGGGTGCACATTTTGGTGATAACAAGAATTTTCAAAATGTCTACATCTCACTAAGTGAGACTTCTCAGAAATCTCCCTGGCCTCAGGATAGAGGACAAGGTCACAATTGTAACACTATTTTCTAAGAATGCAGCATCATTTTACTTTGTGCAACCCCTTTGTGTAAGCAGCTGAATCATAGTTCTTACTGTGTTGTTCAATTCTCATTCTAGATCAAAGGTGATACTAGGAGAAATTAAATCAACAATTCAAAGGAATGAAGGTGAGGTCTTGCACATACATGCCGTGTTTCCTAGCCCTCAAAAGGAAGAGAAATTAATTTGACCTTCTTTGTTATACTATAATATTTTTGCTCTCCTCTGCAACCCAGTATTTCAGGGGTGAACTGAACACTTCTCTCCACTTGACTGGAAAATTGACAAGAGTGACATCCACACTCTTGAAATACCAAAGTGGGTGAAATACAAAGAGATGGTGATAAATTTTATCTGTAGGATATTATGGCTTCAGCAAACTTCATCATGATCTTCCAAAAAGGAAAGAAAATGCAAAACGAGAGAAGGAAAAACAGTATGGTAAAGGGAAATGCAAAACTGTGTTATTAGTGATGTGCCAAGCTCATGAGACACATGTAGGAATGGCAGGAGAAAATTCTCTAGAGAAAAACCTCTGTGAATGTGAACCACCAGGCAAGGGCTGGCCAAATACCACACATTTTCAGAGCACTTTGCATGTAAGCTGGAACATCCCATGTACCAAAAAGATTTCTATTAGACATCTTTCACTGGTGGGCAAGAGTCAGCTGATGTCATGGTGCTCAGGACAACCCAAGAACTAAGAGGGACTGGTGTGTAAGTATTTCAGCTCTCTATTCCATGCATTTGTCATGGACACGTTGTGTAAACATCTGTGTGTTAAAACTCATGTTAAGATATTTTCAAACCCCTAAACAGCCAACTTGTTAGATAAATAATGTGGAAAGAAACCAAATAACCCAGTAAATCTCTGAAATTGCAATTAAATATTCTGTGACATTAATTGCCTTCAACTATGATTTCCTAGCTAGCATGACTTATTCATTTTGTATTTGTGCAGTATCTAGCACAAGCAGGGGCTGATACAGTAATTTGAGAATGGTGTAATATCACCAAGTAAATCTGGTACTTACAAAAATCTGCCTGATGAGCATTTTTCAGCTTTATGATTCTTACAGTAAGCAAGGAGTAAGTTGTTGTTTCTTCCTGCTGAAAGAAAATAACAATTATTTTAAAGTTTTGAATACGTGTTGACTGCAATGCAATCAAACACTCAAAAGAACCAAGGTTCTGCTAGAGATGTCTCTTGCAGTTGGCATCACAGCAAATGTACAATAGGCAGCAAAATGCACCTTCTCCACAAACTTTACTGACCCCTAAAGCCTGTAGTTATCTAAGCACACAAAGAGAAGGTGTGGGGAGAGAAGATGGATAGGAAAGTTAAGATGGGGTAAATAAGCTGAAAATGTTCATTTAGCCAGTAACATTAAATTGTACACATGACCATCAGCAGCCAATATGAATACAAAATTCAGTGAATCCAGAAATCAGAGATGATTCAAATTTGGTTGACTATTGACCAACAGCCTGTGTTGTGCTGTAGGTAGAATCAAGGCCTGTACAAAATACTCTGTTTTTAATGCAGTGCTTGGATAATTGGAGAGAACGGGAGAAAAAGACAGGTCTTTTTATGTTTTCTTGCTCATTTTCAGAAGAATCATTTCCATGAGAGAGAGATGACTAAGGATGAGTGTTAGCACCTTAGGGAGTGTCTCAGGACTACACAACACACAGCTTTGGACAAACACTCCTAGCTTGCTTTGTGGGAACACAGGTTTTCCTTACCAAGGATGGTTACCTGATTCATAGACATGGAATAGTTTTGACTACAGTCCTTAATTTCAAAGAAAGCTATCTCCAATTCCTTGTTGAAGGTGCCAGGCCTGACCATCTGGGTCAGTAAAAGTTGTGACAATCACGTGTGCTTGGTGGATTTTACATCTTCAGAGAACATGCTCATCATGTTCCCTAGCAGCAGCAAGAGCAAGCAAGAGCAATCAGCAAAAAGAAGGAGAAAATAGACAATGCATACTATGGCTGCAGCACAGATGGTTATATAGATTCCCCAACTGTGGAAACAGCTGGGGAAAATTTATCAAAACAGCTGAAGTTTATAGAAAGGAGAGAGAGTTGCACCATGGTTGTACTAAAGAGACAGAATGAAAACAGTAAATGAGCACTGGGGATGACTCCCTCTATCACTGTTAAGGGACAGAAGCAGAAGAAAAGAAGGCATTTCAGATTGTATTAATAAGTTCTGGAATTGATGTACGATTATAGTAGTAACAGCTCTTGTTAGATACTGCAGTTAGATAACTGCAGTGAATGTGTGGGGATGAGGCTTTGCCCTGAAATGAAAATGCAAACTCTCAGTTCCTGAGGTCTGACTGCTACATGAAGAGCTTTAATCTGCATACAAATATGTTAAGAGCAGATCCTGAATTGCATATCTCCAATAAAAGGGGAAGGTAAAAATAGTATATCTATAAATAGAATGTATAAAAAAAAGTCACCTTGACTTAGGCTATGAAATATTAAAGAATTTTTTAAGGACTTCTGAGCAAAGCATTAATGAAAACAAACTATTATAGTATTAAAATGAGGCAGATTTAAGAAAAGGGAAGTGTTGGTTTGCAGTTCTAGTAGCAAGGGTCTGTGGAAGTCATAAAATGGCTAAACTTATTATGATGTGTGTTTGCAAAATGATATGGACAAATAACACTGAAGGCACAGTATATATTGAGTCAGGCAATAGGTGGCCACTTCAGTGACCAGTAGGTAGGTGGTCACTGATATTCAGAAAGAGCTTGAGGAGAATTTCAGATAATGGCAGAACACAAATACATCAGTAATTCTTAGTAAAGTCACAACATGAAACATCCTCAACAAGAAGGGGTGGCCAAAGAAAGAAGCTGTCATGAAAGTAATAACCAAAATCTGGAAAAGCTAATCTTCAGTGAAATAGAGAAGAGCTGGTGGAAGATGATGAAATAATTAGGAGATGTTATCTATTTTCTGAGAAACTTAAATTAAAATAACAGGGAGAAACTCTCGAGTGAAATAAGAGAAAGCACATGCAGGGGTGCTGCTACTGTGACAAAAGTCAAAGACTGATAAAAAGGTCAAAGAAATCAGTGAGGCAAGACAGTACATTAGCTGAAATGTGTAGAGTGTTGGACCACGGGGAATCCATCACGACAAAATTTAGCTTAACCTCTCAAATAATTTCCACCTCTATAAGAATGAAAGACATGAAGGTCATAAAAGGAATTTGCACCAAAAATGTGGTAATTTCCAGGCCATTAAGTTGTCCGATAAAATGGCAAGACTGATGTTTTTATAAAATGCTTGAAAGGCATGTTAAATAGAAGATATCCAGTGCCTAATACAACCATAAGGCTTGCCTATGAGCTCAAGCTTATGACCAGGAATCATATCAGAATGCTTTGAGAGAGATGACTGGTTAAAATGCTCACACTTTTTGCTGTGAGGTACAGAAGCAGCACATCCAAAACAAGTGGGCTAAGTGTCAAACAAATGCATTCCTTTATCAGGCTAAAAGAATAGAGTATCTTTGCTTCTGGCTGGGTGCATTCCAAAACTAAAAAATAAATTAATCACTGCTTCTCAAAGTCATATGTAAAACACAGCATATTTTACACAGCTGTGTTCTAAACAGGGGAGGTAAGATCTCAGCATTATCAAAACACAGGCTGAGCCAGCTCCACAAAATTGTGAACTGTTGTTACATTTTCCTGAAAATATAGCAGTGGAGTGTATTTGGCTTTGCACTATAGGTAGACAACAGCTAAATTCCATGCACAGCCCCAGGCATGTTTTCCAAAACCAAATCCAGTAATTATTCAGTTTATCACACAGCTACAGAAAGTCCTCTCAAATTGAAACAAGTACTTAGGCAAATGTTTGAGCATTTGCATTAAGGAAAGCTTTATACCTGTTTACTTCTGGAACTCAAGGTCTGCTACAAGCATGTTATCCTTTTTAATAGCTGTCTACTAATGATTATCCTCCCGCTGAAGATGGCAAGCTGTGACTTGCAAAAATTGAGGCAATTACCAAAAGCTACCCAGGAAACCCAATACCAGTAAGAGGCAGAAATGGGCCAGTTTAGACAAATCTGTGCCTTTAATGCCAGTTTTATGCCAAGATAAATTGCAGAGGAGAGAAGACATATTCAAAGCCAGGAGGTAAATAAAGAGTGTCTGAGAATGTCTTTGTTGTTAAACACCTGTGGCCAGCAAACATAACTTCCAGAAGTTCATTTGGCAGAGAGAAATTATGGCATGAATAATGAATTGAAGCTGTGGAAAGGGTTCTGTAGACCCCTATATGGAGGAGTTTATGGCCACAGGATTTTTTTTTTTTTTAATATTACTTCAGGTATGTTTTAAAACATATGCTGGATTCTAACAATCTTTATATAAATGTAACTGTGTTAGTGGTAAAGAAGGATTGGTTGCTTTTAGCCATGCATATTCTAAACCAAAGCACAACTTCAGTCTGAATACATTAAATCATTACAAAACTGCTAAGGAGATTGGGTCATTGTTTTTCCCAATAGTTTCTTTTCCTGATTTAATACATTCTCCTGCTGAGCTTTAGCATATACACACATACACACAGAGCAAATTAGGAAGACCTAATTGCCGTGTCAGTTTTGGTTATGCTACTTTCCCATTTACAGCAAGTTTCACTCCCCACTGATATTTTGTCACCCTTTTGTACACTAATATCCACCTGTAGGAGCTGGCAGCATGCTGTTAACAAGAGATCAGTTTGATCAATCAGTTTGATAAGGTTCTGACATACATAGGCAAAACAAAGCTTGTAGTTTCTTATTCATTTGGTAGTTTGGTTCCATTAAAAAAAAAAAAACATATATGAGCTATAGATGCTTGAACCACTCATTATTTAAGATGTCATCAACAGTAAGTTTTCTATGTGTTTGCAGCCCCCAGGTTTTACTTAGAGACAGCTTGACACAATGGCAGCTGCAAAAATCATCACTGCTACATGTTTGATGCCACTATATCTCTGTCAGAGGCCCTGCAAAGGTTGCTAGAGTTGTTCTTTCATTGTGAAGAGGTGCACAGAGATAAAAGTGGGCATTTCAAATTTTGTTTTGAAAAAAAATTTCAAAATTTGTTTTGAAAACTGGCATTAATGACCAAACCCCAAAGATTCACCAACAAACATGCTCTGACTTTCCGACTTGGCCAACATTTTCCATTTGTTCTGGGCTAAAGCTCCACTAAGTCAATAGATAGCATTGGAAGAAGGCTAAAGTCAGTTCCATTTTAACAAAAAATCAAGAACAGTTTCACTAAGGGTTTTCTCTAAGGAATAAAACCATTAAATAACACATTCTGTGTAAATAGGTAAAGGAATAAAAAATTAATACTATGCAGATGTTGCATCTGAAGAAAATTTCCTTTCATTAAATATTCCTATTTCTACATAACCACGTGATTCTTTAATAATCAAACCTGCAGGGAAAAAAAGGTCCTAACCTTCTCAAAAAAACATTTGTTTAGTCCCACATATTTTTACTTTGTTGAAGTTGGTACCTTAGCATCATCACTTGGGGCTACATAGTGCATCATCCATTTTCCTTCTTCATTTTCCGAGGGGCTTGATTTTCTGCTTGAATGCTGCAGAGAAGAACAGGGGATGAAAAAGAGAGGAAAGATTTTTTTTTCACTTATTTAAATTCCTCAGCACAGCATTCCAATGTGGAACAGGCAATTTGCACCTCCTCATTGTGGTGAATAAAATGAATGTGCCAGGAATGTGGCAGCAAGACCTGTGCTATACAGAAAGATTCTGACTGGTAAGTGCAAATATCCAAGAAAGGACAATCTTTTTTTCCTGGAAATGTATGTCCTATAGATAACAGCAAACTTGAGCGGCTGTAGTTCACAGGAAAATCTAAAACAAAAACTCAGAGACTCCTCCCACAGTTGTTCTGTTTTCCACTTACCTGAGGTAAGGCAGAGGTTGATGCCATTGAGAGCACTGCTACATTAAAAGCAGCTGCTGTGAAGGCACCTTAGTACTAGGCTCCACAGGTGCCAGTGCCTCCTGAAACAAATTTACAATCTTGAAGAAGTGTCAGAAGTTGCTGAACAGGTGTTTTATTGCATTGAGTCAGAGCTCCACCCCTCCATGATTTCTGAACAGGGAAATTTCCCACCCACATTATTTGTCCAAAGAGCAGCTGCTGTAAGGTGTGAGCAGGTCTTGTGCCTGAGCAGAGCATGCTGAGAGACCAAAGCATTCCCACCTGGGACTGGAGGATGTGCAGTAGCAGCTGTAACTTGACTCATGTCAAGTTACATAGATGATAGAGACCATCTGTGCGAGATAGCCTTACAGTGATATTCTAAAAGTGAGGATAGCAATAGCCTAA
This sequence comes from Erpornis zantholeuca, assembly GCA_013400515.1. Lineage (NCBI taxonomy): Eukaryota > Metazoa > Chordata > Aves > Passeriformes > Timaliidae > Erpornis > Erpornis zantholeuca. The sequence goes on from VZTN01011609.1 coordinate 139,128, forward strand.
TAAACACATCTACGTATTTTCTCCATGCAAACACCTGAATTCCACACATGATTGCTTCCATAATAAAAAATATATTTAAAAAATAGATATGGAGATGATAATTAGAATTAAGACTTTTACATATGAAGATACTAAGAACTCTTCTGAAGGAACATTTTTCCCTGCAGAGTGCGGTTGCATCATGATTTCTCTGTTCACACTTGTTTTTCTTGTAGTGTTCTATTTCAAAAGAAATTAAAGAAGGCATGATAAGAAACATTTCTCTGCTCTCTAAGCCACATTGTATCATTTTTCCATTTGAAATGCCTTACTTATTTCTGGGTTTCACATTTATTACAGTATGCAGTTTAACAAATTTAAATGATATTCAAACATTTCATCTTGAAAAATCATTAAATGTTTCCACAAACTACAATATCATTTTCTGATGCAAAAGTGGTCAGATTTCTGAGTAACTGTATTCAAATCATCATCTGGCTGGACACTATGAGCAGATTATTGGAATTTAATGGACTGATCCATTTGTTGGACTGATCCAACATTTGTTGTTGGATTTTTTTTAATCTAATGAGGATCTGCATGTGTTCAGCACACCTCTAGGAGACTCAGTGATTAAATTTACTAAGACATTATGCAAGAATTATTAGGCATCATATGTTTGTATTGAAAGTCCTCCTGAATGATTAAAATTAGTGCTTATGAAAGAACTTGAGATTAATAGGATGACAAAGCATCCTGCTTCCTCTTAGAGAAGGGCATATGTGTGAAATCACAGGCACTCTGACTGTGGAATGACTTTTGTACAGGGACCTTGACTGACAGAAACCAGACACAAACCCAATGACTTCTAGAAGTCTCATTACATACTTTTCTGATGTGAACAGAGGAATCAATATGAAAAATTGTCCTTACAAGAAGAACAAGTTAAGACAATCCGATCATCTTATATGCAGTATTCCATCCTTCTAAAAGTTTAATTTCTTAGGTTTAATTTTTTATCTAGATTATCTTTTTAAGTTGTTGCTTTTTGAAATAAGCACATTTATTTTATCACAAAATTCAAGTGAAAAGTTTGCTGTTATCTTCCTTTCTCACCATCACTGTATTGAAGCTTTCTGGAACTGCTTAATTGAAACCAGAATTAAATAATTTACAGCAATAGATTAAGGAGAGTCACAAGTCTCTCCCGTTTCTTGGCTGATGCTTTACTTAATCTGAGCACTTGAATTTCTGTAAAAAAATGTTAGAATGATTTTTTCTGTGAGAATGGTGACAAGAAGAGTTTAGACATAATCTAACTGTATACACAAAAGCACACATATTTTCTATTTCTTCTGCTACAACCTACCTGTATCCCTGGTTGAAGTGCCTAGAAGAGTTTCAGTACCACAACCAAGGAATGAGAACTTTTGTTATAACTCCTTTGTAATTGTGCCACACAAAGGCTGTCGGAGGTCTTGTTTCTGAAATATATTGAAGCTTATGGGTGTGAGGATTTTGTGAAAAATCCTGTTTCCATTTACATTGTCATATTGCACCTTTGCTTTTAGGACAAAAGGAAATAAGGTGGGGAAAGAAGCCTTCAGCATCTCTTAGGAAGCTGACTAAGAGTTGCTTGTTGCCTAACAACTGACTTTTCTTTCCTGACTCAAGCCTTCCCTATATGAAATACCTGTTCTTTAAGCTCAAGTCAGAGGTAGCTAAAGGTACCCTTGACTCAAAGATGACACTGATACTGAATTTCCCAAATTAGTTCAAAGTTCAAAATTATTTTTTGCTATGAAGGACCATTCCTTTTGAGGCAAACACATCCTAAGTCATCCAAAAGTTAGACTTATACTAGAAACTGGTTGTGTTTTCTCTGTATTGAGTGGACAAAAAAGAAAGTGTGGCAACTGAAAGTAGTGACTAAACACCTCTGTATTAGGTTTTTCTGGAGAAGCCTAAACGTCCAGACCATACTGGACACCTAACTCCTGAATGTCTGAAGGTAGCTGAGATGAATCCCATCCTGGATCATCAGCATGTTCCCTTCAGTCACTTGTTTCCAAAGTTACTGATGCTGAGGGAATCTGACATTGAGGAACTTGGTTTTGTAGTGAGCACATGATTCACTCTGTTGTAATGTGAAGCTGCAAAACGCCCTTGGGCAAAAGCTCTATTAGCATATGAATGAAAAATCCTCTCTGGTATCTATTCAAATGACAAAGAAGAGGTTTTGTGATTAGCAAGGTAGCAGAGAATGCAAAATTCAATGTGGCTAGTACCAGTTATGCCTTTTGGGACTGCCTAAAAACAGAGGCTAGACAAAATTAAGAGAATGAAAAGCTAGACAAAATTAAGAGTATTAAAAGTGGTTGTATATATTGAAGGGCCTCCAGGTACATTTAGGGCAGACAAAGCCCCCTCAGGGGCTACACCCAAAAATGAACGGCAGGTCATGGGTTTTCATACTTTTATAAGTTTGGTCTCTTTGCAAATCAGGAGTTAATATTCCACTTTCAGCTTCAGGTAATGAAGTAATTTACCCCAAGTTTCCCTCCCCGCCCCCAACTCACTTTTGTTTCCATTTCTGGGGGCCTGAGACAGTAAGGTGTCCTTGGTTTCCACGCCTAGAGCGGAACTGTTTAGTCTGACCAAAATGGGAGAACAGTAGCTAACAGTCTATATGGAGTTTAGAGTTATACACTAAAGAATTGCAGTATTATAGATATATGAAAAATATAGAAGCTAAAAT
>VZTN01011609.1:142972-336809 GCA_013400515.1 Erpornis zantholeuca
GGTACCCTTGACTCAAAGATGACACTGATACTGAATTTCCCAAATTAGTTCAAAGTTCAAAATTATTTTTTGCTATGAAGGACCATTCCTTTTGAGGCAAACACATCCTAAGTCATCCAAAAGTTAGACTTATACTAGAAACTGTTTGTGTTTTCTCTGTATTGAGTGGAAAAAAAAGAAAGTGTGGCAACTGAAAGTAGTGACTAAACACCTCTGTATTAGGTTTTTCTGGAGAAGCCTAAACGTCCAGACCATACTGGACACCTAACTCCTGAATGTCTGAAGGTAGCTGAGATGAATCCCATCCTGGATCATCAGCATGTTCCCTTCAGTCACTTGTTTCCAAAGTTACTGATGCTGAGGGAATCTGACATTGAGGAACTTGGTTTTGTTGTGAGCACATAATTCACTCTGTTGTAATGTGAAGCTGCAAAACGCCCTTGGGCAAAAGCTCTATTAGCATATGAATGAAAAATCCTCTCTGGTATCTATTCAAATGACAAAGAAGAGGTTTTGTGATTAGCAAGGTAGCAGAGAATGCAAAATTCAATGTGGCTAGTACCAGTTATGCCTTTTGGGACTGCCTAAAAACAGAGGCTAGACAAAATTAAGAGAATGAAAAGCTAGACAAAATTAAGAGTATTAAAAGTGGTTGTATATATTGAAGGGCCTCCAGGTACATTTAGGGCAGACAAAGCCCCCTCAGGGGCTACACCCAAAAATGAACGGCAGGTCATGGGTTTTCATACTTTTATAAGTTTGGTCTCTTTGCAAATCAGGAGTTAATATTCCACTTTCAGCTTCAGGTAATGAAGTAATTTACCCCAAGTTTCCCTCCCCGCCCCCAACTCACTTTTGTTTCCATTTCTGGGGGCCTGAGACAGTAAGGTGTCCTTGGTTTCCACGCCTAGAGCGGAACTGTTTAGTCTGACCAAAATGGGAGAACAGTAGCTAACAGTCTATATGGAGTTTAGAGTTATACACTAAAGAATTGCAGTATTATAGATATATGAAAAATATAGAAGCTAAAATTCTAAGGCATCACCACTACAAGCTTCCAGCCATATTCAGCTTCAGGATCACCAAAGGCCCCTGTGGTGGTGAAGAAGACAGCTTGACTTGGGTGTGCTGTCCACAGGGCTTAGGTTGTGCAGCAGTATCTCATGTCCAGGTGCATTAAGGGACTAGTATTAAGCTGGGTTTCCTGTGAAACCACAGGCTGCAATCTGTGGAAGTTCAGCAGCAGCTTTATAAGCATCTGAGACAAGTTTGGGACAAATAGGAAATGTCAGACGAAAAGACTGGCAGGAGAGAGGTGCAACAACTTTCTGAGGAAATGCACTCCCGATTTGTGGGGCAGAGCCCTGGTGGTCAAATGATATATTTAGTGCAGCTCAAGGATCACTGATTCTGGTATTTCCTCAAAGCCTTCCCCATTGTTAAGCAGGGTCTCTTTTACCTCCTCAGGGTAAAAGTGGCCACGGCACCTTTCTGAGTGCCTTTCCTTTTCAGCCAAGAGATGTATAGCCAGCGTTTCAGCAGACAAAGGAAACAGCTTTTCTAATGCCTCAGGATTTGGTATAATGAAATTCCTAACTTTTCTGTCATTTTCTATGTTGCGAAAGATAATAGGACAGTGCACTGTGAGACCACAGCCCACATCTGATGCAGATGTCTCCAGTATGAGAAAACACAAGCTATGGGAAGAGGATATCCTTAGGAAAGGCATACTCAGATGAGGAAAGGCTGCCAGCCACAGTGGGCATTTCCCATCCCACTTGCAGGCTGAAGAGGAAAAGGAAGCACAGGGTTAGGTGAGGTACTCACTCCAGCTCATCTTGCAGTGCTGAAATTCCTTGTGCCTCTTCCCTGTATGAGAAAGGCCTGGCTGTTGCAGAAGCTCTTGCATCCAGTATCTCTCTCATGTGCTGAAGCCTTGCTCATTCGTTGTGCAACCTGAACTGGTGTGCATGGCAGCCAATCTTGCCCCATATACAGCATGTTGTCACTGGGAAGATGGAGCGATAGCCCATCCAGGGCACCTGGTAGGTCATGTAAGCAGTGCTTAACAAACCCAGGCTCTGTTGGGAGTCAAAGCTGCCCTTTGTGCCATCTGAGCAATCACTTGTGCCTCGTGCCAGTTGCCCATGGGATGGGGTCTCAGTGATGCTACACACGACTCCACATGGGTATTAACAAAACAATGCCATTTCTCAGGGACTCCAAAAGGCTTCACAGTTGTCTGTGGAGCCAAGTGTGGGAGAATTTGGGACTGGTAAGCAAAAGAGTCTCACCATCATTCCACATGCTCCAGCTGAATAAGATACAAACCTGTGCAGGAATCTACTGTGGCCACTTAGTCAAAAAAGGGCTGATCACAAAGATTAAACAATGTTGACAGCTCTGTATGGAAAGACTTTAAAGAAACCATTGAAAAACATCTTAAGGAAGTGTTTCAGAAATGCGTAAGGAAAGAAACATCCTCCAGTAGATCGAGATAGGCAACTATGTAAGTACATCCTATTACATGCTAAATTAAATCACCATTGCAACATTATACTGTGCTAAAACTCACAGACATCAAAGTCAAGCATGACTCTTAGGTCAGGTCAAGAAAACAGATTAAAGAAGAACAAATTCTCAGTGGCAAACATTGCTGAATATCCATCATAATAAATGTAAGGGAGCCACACATTACTAAAGCATGTGGAAACCTGTCTAAACAGCTCTTGCATAAACTCTCACATGGGTTTGATATTTTCAGCCTATGTGATGTAACAACTAAAACCTACTCAATTAGATCACATTGCACAGATATGACATGAAAGGAAAATTAATTATTCACTGCATTTCCATAAGTCCAAGACAATGATAAGCTCATATGTGCAAATAAAAAGTAAATATATATGAAGAGAAAGAAAAATGCTATCAAAGGTTTGGACTTATTACTTCATATAAAAAGCAAAATAATTACTAATTATGCAGCTAAAGCAGAAATAAAAGAATAAAACCATTGTATTCTATGTTCAAAAAGAAAACACATTACATGTTTCATCAGTGAATAATGAAAATGAACACATAGTCATACAACATGTAATAAGACAGAACAGACATCATTCTTACCAATTAGTTCTTTAAAACATAGCCTAGGATTCTTGACTATCTCTGCTTCAGCTATTTTAATTCTTGGTAAACTGCAGAACTACAGAAAGAACGTGAATATTGTGCCAATTTTAAAAAGTAGCAAGGGGGATGTAGTAATGTGCCAGTATTTTGTTTATCCTGGCTGCCATTGCCACAATGAACACAACATCCAACTAATAAAAAATCAATTGTCATATATTACCACCCTTGGTTCTCTTGCTATTCCTCAAAACGTGGGATGGTGGCCATGCACGCCAAATTCTCCATCATCCCTGAAGTAGTTGATAGAAATACCTATGTTAAATGAAGAGTTGATTTCAAGTTGCATACATTCTTTACATTTATCCTTCATACATTTTTACAGCATTTGTTAATGTATGCATGTTTATATTATATATAACTTTCAGCATACAAAGCAATTATACACTGAAAACTGCACTCCACCACACATGGGAGTGTTTTTCCAAAAAAAGATTGTTGATGTGTAATTAGTTGGCCTTAGGACAGTCATTAACTGTACAATTTACTGTCTGAACAGCAGATGGTTCCACCCAATCAAATTCCCTAATATGTATATGTGTGTGTGTGTGTGCATGTGTGTGTGTATAAAACACCAGGGGAGACTTGCACTAAAAATTTATGTCTGAAATACTACATCTAGGCAGAAGTGAGGGACCTGCCCTACTTGCATGTGAACTGAATGCCTAGCCATGTGGGAAATAAAAGAACAGGGAAAAAGGACAGGAAAGCTGTTGGAAGTTGATATTAATAAAGAGATATAACTGTGCCTTTATTTTTCTCTTTCTTTTTCTCTTTTTCTTTATTAAACTTTGTGAAAGTCTTACTTATATTTGGACTATGCACAGAAATTCTTCTTTAATTTCCTTATCTTAGGTATGTTGCAGAGATGATGCCACTGTGAGCCCAAAATGTGTGCTGTCCTACAAATGCATTGCTCTCACAAGGCAGGTTACTGAAGCTGTCACTAAGGCTACAAAGGATGTCAAACCAATTACAGGATGTCCTCCCAGAAATGTGCATGGTATAGCAAAATGGTGATGCAAGGTAACTGCATGGAGAAGACATCTTTCTGGGGTTAGCACTAGCCAGAGGTTCCCCCTAAGGTGACAAGCAGTTTTGGTAAGCCCTGAGCTGTCTGTGGAGGCCTGTCAGTAGCAAAATTGTATTTTTCAATATGAATAAACAAATTTTGTTCTGTCCTGCAATATCACATTTTTTCAATCTATTGTGCAAAGATAGTAAGATTTTTTAATGCAAAGACTGAAAGTTAAGTATGTATTAGGATGGTAAAGAATATTTTTTCTAAGTGATTTCAGAAGTAGTCCTCAGTGATAAATATCACTGAAAAGTTTTCTTTTGAGGAATTTTTAAAAGTTTACCAGTCTCAAACTCTGCTGAACATTCTCATGAATGCTTTGGAAATAAACGAGGCACCCTGACTTGCCAGATTCACAGCAGAACAAAGATTGATGGAGTAATACTAAGGACAGGGCAATCACAAAGAATGATCTGACCTGTTTGATAGACTGGCCTGATTAACCATGGTAAAATCTAACACACTGGAGTGTGAGTTATGATTAAAGCAGTGCCAAACATATGTTACAATTTACTACCCCCTACGAAAGGGAAGACTGGAGTGTGGGAAAAACTAACTCATCAGCTCATGGAAGACAAACAACTTGTCAGAAATCTCTAAAGGCCAATCAGGACAATTGGATTCTAAATATAGAAACTGGGAATTCATTTATGTGTAAGAATATAAGAATAAGAAAGCAATGTTAATCTCAGTGTATAGCAGTAGTGGGAAGGGTACTGGAATCTGCATTTGGGACAATGAAGAATTGGAGGGAGTGCAAGAGCTGAGATACAGCTGGATACATCAGATAAAGGGGAATTTACAATCAGAATTTGAAGGGTTGCATCTACTGGTTTGACAAGAAGAAGACTGATGCAAACTGAATATATTTTATAAAATTGATCCTAATAAAGTAACAGTGGTTATGCAACGGCTTTTATGTTACTAGGAAAAGATGTCATGTGCTAATATCTGGGCTCTGACCAAACTAAATGAGGCTGGAAACAAGGTGCATACTCATTGCTGGAAGAGATCACTGATCACAACATAGCTCTGTGAAATGTGGTGACTTCACCATTCCTGACACCTAGAATAGAAGAGGGATCATTTTTCTTCAAGGTAGACTTTGGTCAGCTGCAGCTGATCGAGACGGACATTTCAGTAACTGCATGGCAGTTAACAGTCTGACATTTAACAAACCTAACAAGATGATCTGATAGTACTTTTGGCTTTTATATGTCATGAAAATAAATCACATACATAATCTAGTACAATACGAAAGCTCATTTGCTATTTTACTTGTTCTTCCACAGTCTAATAGCAATTCACCAGAGTTAAACAATTTATTAGCCCTGTACAGTGTTACAAAATGGACTTAATAAAGAAGTGAAATCTGGTAGGACCATTTGGCAAGCAAGACTGGGAAAGCCCAGAAAACTGTCCCTCAGTGTTCTGCTACACATTTATTATGTACTTGCAAACAAGGATAGCAAAGGCAAAGGATGCAATCAAACTAGATATCCCTCCAGGTTTAGCTTTAACATCCAACNATGTGTAATTAGTTGGCCTTAGGACAGTCATTAACTGTACAATTTACTGTCTGAACAGCAGATGGTTCCACCCAATCAAATTCCCTAATATGTATATGTGTGTGTGTGTGTGCATGTGTGTGTGTATAAAACACCAGGGGAGACTTGCACTAAAAATTTATGTCTGAAATACTACATCTAGGCAGAAGTGAGGGACCTGCCCTACTTGCATGTGAACTGAATGCCTAGCCATGTGGGAAATAAAAGAACAGGGAAAAAGGACAGGAAAGCTGTTGGAAGTTGATATTAATAAAGAGATATAACTGTGCCTTTATTTTTCTCTTTCTTTTTCTCTTTTTCTTTATTAAACTTTGTGAAAGTCTTACTTATATTTGGACTATGCACAGAAATTCTTCTTTAATTTCCTTATCTTAGGTATGTTGCAGAGATGATGCCACTGTGAGCCCAAAATGTGTGCTGTCCTACAAATGCATTGCTCTCACAAGGCAGGTTACTGAAGCTGTCACTAAGGCTACAAAGGATGTCAAACCAATTACAGGATGTCCTCCCAGAAATGTGCATGGTATAGCAAAATGGTGATGCAAGGTAACTGCATGGAGAAGACATCTTTCTGGGGTTAGCACTAGCCAGAGGTTCCCCCTAAGGTGACAAGCAGTTTTGGTAAGCCCTGAGCTGTCTGTGGAGGCCTGTCAGTAGCAAAATTGTATTTTTCAATATGAATAAACAAATTTTGTTCTGTCCTGCAATATCACATTTTTTCAATCTATTGTGCAAAGATAGTAAGATTTTTTAATGCAAAGACTGAAAGTTAAGTATGTATTAGGATGGTAAAGAATATTTTTTCTAAGTGATTTCAGAAGTAGTCCTCAGTGATAAATATCACTGAAAAGTTTTCTTTTGAGGAATTTTTAAAAGTTTACCAGTCTCAAACTCTGCTGAACATTCTCATGAATGCTTTGGAAATAAACGAGGCACCCTGACTTGCCAGATTCACAGCAGAACAAAGATTGATGGAGTAATACTAAGGACAGGGCAATCACAAAGAATGATCTGACCTGTTTGATAGACTGGCCTGATTAACCATGGTAAAATCTAACACACTGGAGTGTGAGTTATGATTAAAGCAGTGCCAAACATATGTTACAATTTACTACCCCCTACGAAAGGGAAGACTGGAGTGTGGGAAAAACTAACTCATCAGCTCATGGAAGACAAACAACTTGTCAGAAATCTCTAAAGGCCAATCAGGACAATTGGATTCTAAATATAGAAACTGGGAATTCATTTATGTGTAAGAATATAAGAATAAGAAAGCAATGTTAATCTCAGTGTATAGCAGTAGTGGGAAGGGTACTGGAATCTGCATTTGGGACAATGAAGAATTGGAGGGAGTGCAAGAGCTGAGATACAGCTGGATACATCAGATAAAGGGGAATTTACAATCAGAATTTGAAGGGTTGCATCTACTGGTTTGACAAGAAGAAGACTGATGCAAACTGAATATATTTTATAAAATTGATCCTAATAAAGTAACAGTGGTTATGCAACGGCTTTTATGTTACTAGGAAAAGATGTCATGTGCTAATATCTGGGCTCTGACCAAACTAAATGAGGCTGGAAACAAGGTGCATACTCATTGCTGGAAGAGATCACTGATCACAACATAGCTCTGTGAAATGTGGTGACTTCACCATTCCTGACACCTAGAATAGAAGAGGGATCATTTTTCTTCAAGGTAGACTTTGGTCAGCTGCAGCTGATCGAGACGGACATTTCAGTAACTGCATGGCAGTTAACAGTCTGACATTTAACAAACCTAACAAGATGATCTGATAGTACTTCTGGCTTTTATATGTCATGGAAATAAATCGCATACATAATCTAGTACAATACAAAAGCTCATTTGGTATTTTACTTGTTCTTCCACAGCCTAATAGCAATTCACCAGAGTTAAACAATTTATTAGCCCTGTACAGTGTTACAAAATGGACTTAATAAAGAAGTGAAATCTGGTAGGACCATTTGGCAAGCAAGAGTGGGAAAGCCCAGAAAACTGTCCCTCAGTGTTCTGCTACACATTTATTATGTACTTGCAAACAAGGATAGCAAAGGCAAAGGATGCAATCAAACTAGATATCCCTCCAGGTTTAGCTTTAACATCCAACAGCTTTGCAGGCCTTCTTCACCTCTCCTAGGACCTTCCAGCTTTATTTATTACAGTCCTTGCTGAATCAAAGTTGTAAAAAACCTCCTTCAAACTTGTTCAATCTTAGGCCTATCAGAAAATGTTTAAAATGAGACATTTTTTAAATGATCACAATGATTTAAAAAGGCCTATCCATTTAATGGGCATCCTAGAAGAAAAGACAAGCACAGAGCCACATACAAAATACCCAGCTCCCCACTGGGTTGTGAATGGCTGGAGCTGGAAGCATTAGTGATACTCTGTAAGGAAATTACATCTGCCCTGCTTGTAGCTGTAAGAGCCATCCCTTGAGATGTGCACAGTTACTGCACAAAGAAGCTGAACTGGTCATGAGAAAATCGGATCAGCCTGACTACAACACCATCAATTCTCAGACTTCAATTCTGGAAGTGTAAGTGCAAAGCCAAGAATTGCTGAGAAACAGACCCTATTCATAATCCACAAAAAACATCTCCCAAGAATCTACCCTGGACAAACCACACTATACAAGCTACAACTTTCCAGCAGTACAGATATACAAGCATGACTATATCCAGAGAACTCCCTTTCAGGAAGAAGGCAGGCATTTCACAGTCACTCCTCCCTGTCACTGACACTTCTCTGTATTCTGAGAGCTGCACAGAGTGCTATTGTCCTTGGCTGGCCTGTCATTGCAGAAACACCGTGTCCTGCTCCCTCTGCCAGACTGATGATGCTATTTAAAGCTTCAGAGTGACACGACTCAGCCAAGGACACTGTGGATATCTTTATCTACTTGTTTAGAAAGCAGAGGTAAAATCCTCCACATCAGCCATGAAATGTGGCTGGCAGCCAGAGAGGCCACCCCAGAAGCAGCCCACCCTGCTACCAACATTTTGCCATGTAAACCCAATACAAGAAGACACAATATACTCCAGAGACAAGTATAAATTGGGAGAGGAGTGGCTGGAGAACAGGGCAGCTCTGCAGAGTAGGGACCTGGGGGTGCTGCTCAGCAGCAAGCTCAGTATGGGCCAGCAGTGTGCACTGGCATCCTGGGATGCATCAAGCACAGCATTTCATGTTTTATTCTATGTCTTCTGCATTCCAAAGAATTTTAAATATTACCACAAGTGGTTTCAGTGGGCTACAAATTGTAGATAGTCTGGTGTTATGTACACTGAGAAACTCAACACAACCTAAGTTTAACCTTTCAACCTAACCTAAATGCACTACAGAAAAAAAAAACCCAAAACCCAAAAACTCACAACAAAAAACCCACCAATCAACCAACCAACCTAAAACCTGACAAACCAACAAGATAGTTACAAAGAATTAGGGAATTTCTACCATCTGTTAATAACTGAGAAATGAATGCTCTGGGAGAAACATTAAGTAACTGATTCAGTCTGTGAACTGTTAGTGTGTTTTATCTATTTCAGTCAAAGTAAGCCATGCAGTTACCAAAGTTACCTGCAGTGAACTTAATCAAATTAAGCTTATTCATAAGTTTGGAGATAAATATTCTTGTATACTTGCTATGACTGCGTGATCCAGGTCTTTATGTCCTTTAATCGCATGAGACTATTTCTCCACTGTTGTTGTTGGTGGTGGTTTTTTTAATGAACAAGTAAAGTATTTCAACCCTAAGGAACAAAGCAACCAGTGAGAGGCATGCAAGAGGCTGGAAGATCTTTGCTACAGGTGCAAATAAACTGTTCCGTGTCCTCCCTCCTGGAAAGAGTGAAGAATCCCCGATTAGACAACCTCTCATCATGGCACATTTGGTCCAAATGGGCAAATTTTGCTACATATGTCCATATCTGTGCTGGGTTTGATGAAGAGGCAGTCCAAGAGAACTTACAGCTCAGGAGAAACAGATCATCCTGTAACAGCTTGTCATCCAGGATGATGTCCTTGGTATAACAAACCTTTCCAAAACTTCTTGGGATCTTTATAGGTCTGAACTGTTGTTGTCTTCTCAGATCAAACCAGGCTTACAGCAACACTGTAGTTGAAATAAATTTCTGCTATCTCAAGACGGGAAAATAACATTCCTGGAGTAGGATATCCTCCAGTAGGAGAATGCCCTACTGCAAAACACAAAATCTTCCTTCTTACACTGGCCGTGTAAAGGCCTTTCTCTCCCATGCGGGTATTCCTAATTCTGCAGGCGCTGAGTTGATGCAGGACCCATCCAAAAGCAAGGACAGGCAGAGCTGATGAATTCAAGGACCTGCACACCCTTGCTCTTGTTTTTAGAGAGTTTAAAGCCAACAGAGAGTTGTTCTGTTCAGCTTATATTTGCAGTTACTATGCTACTATTGTTTATACCAGGATTGGGAAGAGTGATGGATAGTCAAGAAGTACTGAGGAAATACACAGAGGAAGTTGGTAGTCAAGCAAGGGAGAACTTCATCAACTCCTTTGCTTTCTTGATCTGGTACCCATGGCCCATGTCACCTCTGTCTCTGTTTAGACTCTCTTGGAGGTGATCTGCACCCACAGGATAGCACAGAATCATAGAATATCCTGAGTTGGAAGGGACCCACAAGGATCATCAAAGTCCCACTCTTGGTCCTGCATAGGACAACTTCAAGAATCACACCATGTTCCTGAGAGCATTGTTCAAATGCTTCTTGAACTCTGTCAGGCTGGTGCTGTGACCAGTGCCCTGAGGAGTGCACAGCGACCCTCTGGGTGAAGAACCTTTTCCTGATATGCAACCTAAACCTCCCCTGACACAGCTTCATTCCATTCCCTTGGGTCCTGTCACTGGTCACCACAGAGAAGAGATCAGTGTCTGCCCCTCCTTTTCCCCTCACAAAGAAGTTGCAGACTGCAATGAGGTCTCCCTTCAGTCTCCTCCAGGCTGAACAGACCAAGTGACCTCAGCTGTCCCTCAAGGCCCTTCACCATCTTCAATGCCCTTGTTTGGACATTCTCTCATAGCTCAATATTTTTCTTGTCACCTTGTAGCATCCAAAACCACACAGAGGACTCCAAGTGAGGCTGCCCCAGTGCAGAGCAGAGTGGGACAATCCCCTCCCTTGCCTGGCTGGCAGTGCTGTGCCTGATGCCCCCTGGAACATGCTTGGCCCTCCTGGCTTCCAGGGCACTGCTGGCTCATATCCAACTTGCCATCAACCAGGACCCCCAGGTCCCCTTCTGCAGAGCTATTCTCCATACAGCATGTGCTTTTCTCTAAGCATGCAGTGTGCCATGATCCCAGTCACAAACCTGGCCCAAAGGTTGCTGCTTGTCTCACCACCACTTTGCAAATATAAAACACAAGCCGAGTTAATAAAATATGCTTTTAATATGGTCTTCCCTGAAGATGTCAGGCTGAAGCACTTAAAGCCCTTTCTCAGGGGAACAAGCACCATTATTATCATTTTAGCAGCTTCTTCTTTGTGGCTGCCCATCCTCTGTACCATACAAGGATTCATACTCCATTGTTTTAACTGATTCGCTGCAGTGAAATTCTTTGGAGAAAAGGTTTTTCTTCGGTCCTTTTTGTTCACCTGAGATTACCATTTAGTGGGATTGAGTAGGAGTCCTTTGAAGCCTGCTGGCTAATAGAAAGAGACCTTCAGTCTCTTGGCAGGTTAAGGGACATAAAAGCACCCTCTCTTGTCTGACATTATTTCTTTATCTGCCTTTTCCGTGCCACTGCTGTGCGCAAGGCCTGTGTAATGAGGTCTTCATTATTGAGGATGTTGTATTCAGCCAGCTGAACCAGGCGGTCGAACGCCTGCTCAGTGTACTGAAGGGAGTATGTTGAGTACGGGGAACAGCGGCCGTAGAGATCGACTTTGCCGTCCTCCAGCTCTGACTCTGAGCGCTTCTGGCCTAGGAGGAAGGGGTAAGAAATCACTCTGGTCATGAACAAGCAAATTCTTAACAGAGGAAGGAAAGGAGGTGTCTCTCCATAGAGAGAGTTCGCAGAGTAGATTACTTGTTTGGCTTTAGGTTTTTTTGAAAAAACAAATAATTCTTATTCAAATTGACAGCTCAGTCCCTGGCTCAAGTGGATACTAGTGGCTTCACAGGATGAGGAAAAAAAAAGGGTGCTTATTCTTAAACTGGTCTGCACTGTCGTTCTTAGCTGTACTTGAAGGTACCTACAGTATGTATCTATGGATGTACATATTACTAGATGCATCAAAGTTACCCACAAACTCATTACCTGCAAGATAACTAGCTTAGGGATTGAAACATCACAGTGCTGGCACCAAATCTGACACAGTTAAAAAATTAATTATGAGCAACAGAAAGGTTTGATGTACTGAAAAGAGTCAACAGTGAAGTTCAAGAGCTGGACTATTAAATATATTCCTTTTAATAGGCTGTCCATGATGTAAACTTGCTTTTTAACATGCTTGAGTACTTGCCTGGTGCTTTGTATTTTTGGAAGGTATCATTAACTAGTGGGAAAAATAGCAGTATTGGTGCTCCTGGAGTCTCAGCACCATCAAAGAGGTAACACTCCTTCAACTTTTTCCTGTCTTCTTCACTCAAGTCCACCCTGGGAAAACGGATTCCCTGCTCAGAGCAGTACTTGCAGGTCTGGTCCAAAGCCTGGATCAAGGAACAGAGCAGTATTAAAAGAGGATTATAAGGCTCAGGATTTCTTGGAGTCCAGTAACAAAGTAGACATTTTCTAAGCTTGTTGTACAAAAGTTCTTAAACCTCTAATGGAAAGCACTGTGCCACTGAACAGAAGATTTTTTGGGTTTTTTTTGCTGAGTCTTAGCACAATACTGTTTATTGTACAAGAAAAACAAACAAGAATCCATGCAGCTTATAAACGATGTATCACACTTCATCATGAAGCTAAAAATGCTAAAGGTTAAGGCTTTTAGTAGGACCAGTATAAAAAGCACCTAAGTGTTAAAAAAATTGTAGGTATACACATGTTGAAGAAGAAATAAAGGCTGTTTTAATTACTCTCACCTGAATCTGGGATCCTGCACTGTAATTTAAATGCAGGATGACATCCACCTTTCTTTCTGGTTTTAAAAGTGGCATGACACTTGTATTGATGAAAAATCCAGTATCTACCAGAGACAGGAATTCATCTGATTGTGTCAGCTGGTTGGGAAATGTATCTAACACAGTATCTGAAAGAAAAAAAAATTCTTGCTCTAAGTGCAATCGTGAAAAACTTGTTAGCCTGTTTTCCACCCTTACACCATATCCACAAAGCTTTAACCGGTTACAGTCCTTGGGGAAGGGAGATTTGCCATATCCCTTCTCTTCTGCCCCCTCAGCTCAGGCCACATGCAGTTTTGGACCCGCATGAACAACATTAATGAAGGAGGTTTACTGTGCCTCCTCACTGAGTGTGTCTTTGAAGAGAGGAAGGACCTGGTGGCCCAGCTTCAGGAAGTGTGTGCCACCAGCAAAGCACTGACACGTAGCTCAGCACCACACCATGCTACATCCTGCAGGATGATCAATCACAGATTGATCGAACAGAGATTCTGCCCAAACCTGGCCTCCAGCCTCAGAGAACGGGTTTAATATCAAATCCGAGGGGCTGTTTCGTTCGGTGTGTTTATTCTCTCCCCAGGCCCACAGGTCTCCTGTTACCTTTCCACCTGCAGAAGTGCGTGTTCTCCAGGTAGTCGCTGTGCATCTGGAAGCCCCGGAGGAAGTTGTGCTCGNAGCAGCCGCGTCCGCAGCTCCCGCGGCTCCTGCGGCAGCGGGGGCTCCTCCTCTGCCGGGGAAAAGCTGTAAATCCCACCTGCCCAGAGCTGGGGCAGCCCTCGAGGAGTCAAGGTGAGTAATAAACCCTGATGCTTTCTCTTTTTAAAAGGACCAGCAAGCACAAGCGACCAAACAAAACAGAAAATAAGAAGCTACTCTAACTAGACAAATCCCATTTCCTTACACAGTCTGGGCTTGGATAAAAACCCCCAAGATACAGTGGCAAACATCAATGAGAGTCTGCTCCAGACACACACATCTGTGGAACAGACTGAATGCAGGCTTTGGAAAAGGACAGCTGTTGAGCTGCTTTGCATTACTGCGCCTCCCACTAGAAGCAGTCAAAATAATTTTGCTTTATTAATAATTTACAGATCAATCTTATTCTTTCTGAACATTTTAATCATCTACCGACATCAGTGTTGACCCCTGAGAGATCACAGGACCAGAGATTTTTAAATTATTGATTTGTACTTTGCAGTACGAGACCTCTAACTCCATCTAACAATAAATACACAGTGAGAAAGAAGCACGGTCATTTACCTATATTGTCAATTTGGTCCCGGGTCCACCTGTGCCAGAAATCTTCTGATGAATGGGACAAATTCCAGATGTATAACACATTGAATGAAAATAAACTACTCCATATGCCTGTAAAAGGAAAGAGTTTTCTAAGTCAAACATCCACATATCATGAATCTCAAAACTCTTAAAATGAGATGAAACTTGTGGAGTTTTTTCATTATTTTATTTTAAAAGCATGATGTGTCATTTTTATTTGGCTCCTGGTTTTTAAACCTTATTTTTGATATCCTGTTTTTGTCTCATGATACTTAGGGATGAAGGTCTTTTAATCTGAATTAATATTAATCTGAATTAATATTAATCTGAATTAATATGGAATTTCTATTTTTAGGAAAAAAAACAAGCATTATGAAGCTTGTAAAGAAAGAAAGGATGAAAGTTTGCAGTCTGAGAGATTTGATGTGGAATTATATTGAAAAGGATATAATTACAACATCATCTTACAGCCTCTGCTTTTGTAGGATTCCCTTTTTGAGAATAAGCCTGTTACCACACTCAGGGATCAGTTTTGACCATGCATTTTTGAGCTTGAAAAGCAATTCCTTTGGTCATCTGTTAGGGCACAAGATCTCCCTGTTTTTTGGTTCGGGGAGTGGAAATGTGTGACAATCCATCACAGACTGATAGTGAAAATAGTACAGTGTCTCCTTCCTGCTCAGTGGAGTGGCCAGTCAAGGAGAAGTGAAATCAGTCACAATTCTGACAGGAAAACACCTATCCATGCTCCACTCAGTCAACAGCAAATATGTTTTCAGGATGGCTGTGTTGTTTTCCCCCACCTTGTCCGGGCAGTGTGGAAACTGAAGCCAGTGACATGTGGCCTGAAGACTGGAGCCAGGGGGGCCTGGCATGCTCAAACACACCCTGATGCAGTGGAGAATCAGCATGAAGGCTCATGTAAAATGTGTATGGGGAGCATACAAAATACTGACTACCTATGAGACAGGCAATAGGCTTGAAGTTCAGCCTTCTGGAGTAGCATGAGCTGAACCATGGATTCCCAGGGACCTCAATTTTATTGTTGTACCGGAAGCCATACTATATTATAATTCAAAACTAGGTTTAAAAATGTAAATAACTATTGACTGTCCTTTGAATTTTCTTCCTTATTGTAAAATGAATCCATTATAGAAAGTATTAATTCAACAAAGAGATATTTATCTTCTCTGATGAAACTGCCCTATTAGTCCTGCACCAATACTTTATTAGTGTGTAGTTTATATAGCTCACGATAAAAACAAGAACCAAACCAAACCAAAACAAGCAATAAAATCATTTGTTGCTTTTAACAGCTTACCTTCCAGGAAGCAGATCCTGGATTCAGGGACCTTTTTCATCAATCGTCCCATGAAGAACTCACTGCCAAAATCCTCAGTGCGAACAAAAACTCCATATTTTTGCAATCCCACCTCATATGGGGTGAACTCCACCCATTCTGTAAAAAAGAACACAAAGAAGAGAACAATGTTTTATTACAGCCCTCAAAATAATTTTTGACTCACATATTTTACACTAAAAGCAAAGAGTTATTATAAGCATGCTACAAATGAAAACTCATGAACATGGAAAGGCTTTAGAATATTTTTGAGTCTTGCATAGAGAGTCAAACTTTTACCTGACCACAAGGATATTATATGAATACACATCAACTGAGGATGTGGTCTTCAAATGAGAGGGGTTTTTTTAGGCTGTCTAAAAAGACTGTTCCATGATTTACCACCTTAAATATAAAGACAAATGACTCTCAGAAATCTCATCATTACCTTTGAAATCCAGAGTGCTATAGTTGTTTTTGACATTGACTGCAGTGTAGATAGGAAGTGGGTTCTGACCACAATCAATGGCCTGTTGCTGATCAGAGAGTCTGTGGTTGTCTTTCTGTGATTACAGAAATACGGTTACACTGAGACAAAAATTAACATGGCAATATTTCTCTGCATCTAACCTTGCAGGGCAGAAAAATTCCTGCCTCTAATGTATAATGTGTGCTTGGCTTATCTTCTTAAATATTACATATTTTTCAAAATTCCCGTAAGTGTTCTGTTACTGAAATACCCACAGACATCCATCTGATGCCAAATTATTTGATGATGCATTAAGATGAAAATTGAAAGAAATAATGAAGAGCAGAAAGCAATACTTTTGATATAAAGCATGTTATTGCATTATGCTGCAACTTTATGTAAGAACTCCCACCTTTCAAAAGTCTGCAGGTCCTTTTGTCAACATCTCTCCTGGGCATGCATAATGTCTACAATTCTGTTATTTCTAAACAAGTAACTTGCAGAATATGAAAAACAGTTCTTAAACTGTAATATTGTTTCAAAATGTTAGTCTTGGAGCTTTCTCAGAAAAACATATTCAAAGTTTCACAGGCAAGAATGCTTATTTCCACTATGGATGAGTATCTACAAGGCTGGCACCAAATTTTTTGGAAACTGCTGTGCATTTGCATGCACTGCCTCATAACAAACTGCTTTTCTCAGAGCAAACAGATAAATATCTTCTCCAGAAATAAATTTTCAGCAACTGGCAAGCCACTGTAAATTCTGCTTTATGACATACTGTACCCCATCATGCAAAAAAGATTCCAGGACAAGCCCCCAGAGATCTATAAAAGACGTTTTGCGGCCCTCTCTTTTCCGTTGGCACAGCTGCTTTTTGTAATACTTCAAATATTCCAAGGAAAAGGAATTTATTTTGCATTTTGTCATGTGTTTTCGAGCCTCACTGATTTGCTTGTCGAGATCCTTGTGTGACCAGTCAGCATCTCTGTACAAGTTTGACATGGTCCTAGGAAGAGGAAATACATACTGAAAAGGCAAAAAAAGCACACCAAGGTTTGAGGTAGGCAATTGCTACATTTTATGTTTCTATTTTAAGTTCTTGATTTGAAATTAAGGTTTCCTGTCTTCAGTCCCCTATGAAACTGTCATGTTCCCTTCGAAGTCACCTTCATTATCCCTGTTAAACCAGCTTGAACAATTTTCCATGAACCATTCTTAGAAAAACATTTTTCTTCATGTAGCTGCAAATTACGTGATTTTCCCCCCATGAAATCTGTCAGTTTCAGAAGATCAAAAAGCAGGACTGCTGGGAAGTCATTATAGGTAAACTCTTGTACGTCAGCCCCAGCCTCCTTCAGCACATCAGCATCGTCAGGGAGACTCCAGCCAAGGCTGCCCAGTCCTACTCACCAAGTGGTACCAGACAAGCCAGTCAGGTAGGTGGCACAGTCCAAGACATGGAGTTTCTTGAGCCCCCTCAGGCTGCCATAGAGTGCAGTCAAGGATCTCATCCCTCCTCCCGTGGTCATGATGGCCACCACCGGCATCTGTGCAACACAGGGACGCAAAGGGCCGGCGTCACACAGTGGCTGCACCCAACCATGGCCTCAGCAGAGACCTCCTGATACATAAAGCCTGACACCACCATGTGTGCCTAAGCACAGACTTCTTTCTAAATTATTTCTACTGAAATATAAGCTAACATTTATTTTATAAAGGAGAACAGGAATAGAAGCAATGACAATTTTTGCACAGATATCTGACGTTTGTTTCCATTGTGTTCAACGGAGATGTTTGGTATGAAACAAATAAAAATGCATTAATTCAAACCAAAAGAGACAGTAAGAGAGAAAAAAATCAGTTGAAAAAGTGGGAATTAAAAAGAAATCTCACAGGTTGAAGAGAAGAGGGACTATCTACAAGGACAACGATAATAGGGTAAAAGCTGTGGAAGAATCCATTCCTGTATAAGGAAGTCTGTCTTCCAAGGAAGGTGTAGCAGGAAAAGGGTTAAAACCAAGACAGCAACTGCAAAGCACACAAACAGCAGGGTGAATTTAGAGGTATGGAACAGTATTGGAGGTGTACATAAGTTTTAAGATGAGGAAAGGTCCAGAAAAATTTTAACTGTGAAGAAAAAGAGGTCATATTATGCCATTATGCTCTCACTACTAAGCATCCCTGAGATGTTTTAAATGTTTTCCCTACAGACCTCATGGTCCAGCAGATCCTGTTCCAGCTCCAGGACCTTCTTAAGGGCAGGAATAACATAATTCTGCCTTTTGCATAGGAATTCTTGCTCCTGTATGCAGAGGTCAAATCCTAAACGCACATCAAGGTGGTCTGGGCTGGAGAAGAGATCAGGAAAAAAGAATATTCCATTTTTTTTGTTGGTAGACAAGCTCAGAGTTTCCAATGCAATAAAATAAACCTGATCCACAAAATACTACATTTAGGTCCCTTTCCTACACTCCCAACCGAGTATACGATGCTACATGAAAGAAGGATAGAAAAAAGCACTAATAAATGTCTAAGCATATGTCAAAATAAGACCTAAGGAAAGACATTCCTGCAGCTAATTTCTGAGATATCTGCTCTCTGGATTCTCTCATATTTTAGTGTGCACTGACAGCTATAGGAAAAACATCTCGTACTTTCTTGAATTGGACAGAAACTTTTCCTACTTCATAATCAACAATGCCAGGTGATCAGCTGTGCTCTTGCCCGGTGTTAAAGAAAAGCGAAAAGACTGCTGAGCACAACACTGGGTAGCATAATTGGCTTGTAATATTATTTTTCTATTCTGTGCATATTTTTCATTATTCATGTCTCAGTAGGGGCTATCTACATGCATTACACTACACTACATACAGTTGCTTCCAGCTCATGTGAGTGCCACATCACCCAGTCACAGGAGCTACTGTCCTGCTGTGAGCACCTCCTCCCCAGGAAAGAGACTAGTGTGAGATGGATTCAGCTAAGCACGAGAGTGGCCAAGTCTCTTACCAGTCTTCTGCCTTCGCATATAAATCAAATCCTTTATCCTGGAAAGCAAGAATGTGAACAACGTGAGTGCTGACAACCTGCTTCTTCCCTGCGGCCTGAGGAGGAATTTTAGCTTGTGCCATCCTACCAGTGTGGGTACAATTCAGGAGCTCTGAATAATCCAGCAGCCTATGCCGATTGACTGCAGTGTTTTACTGAAAGGGAAATTGTTCAGTAATTTCCAATGTTTTCTAATAGGTGTAACATCTGAGAATAACTGCTGTTTATGCAATAATGATAATGTATATCTGACCCATCTCTACTGACAGTACCTCTTAGGCAGCCAGCTAGGCTGCAGCCAAAATGATTCTACACAGCAGCATTTGCTCCCCACATTCTGTGCCTTATATCCCACAACAGTCGTGACTCTTTCATTCCATATGGATTTTTTTAACCATGAGTCTAAAAGTGCTTTGTAAAGCATGATCAGCATCAGCAGTAGTCTGACACTACCTCAGTCAGTTCAGGTGCCCTGCTGCTGTGTGAGAAGGGGAAGAGCAAAATTTAGTGTGAAGTAAGATCAGGATGGAGCAGCAGGATGCCCCATGTACCCACATCCACTCAAACAGAACCAGGCACAGCCTGGCCTAATGGCTGAAAGACCTACCACTGTTAGCCTGTGTGGTTTTGTCTGCAGGCGTTCATTGTCAGAAAGCACCATGGTAATCATCAGAGGGATGCAGACTTCTACATTCAGGTTTCTCACCCTCTCCCACAAAAAGGCACTCACCTCTGCTAAGATAAGTTTTTTTCCACTTGGAATGGAATGAAGTTCCACATTTGAAGAGCCTGTATCATACACACGTGAATGCTGAAAAAATACAAATAAACCCAGGTCTATATTGTAAGGAATGTTACTCTCTGGCCACAATGCAAATTAATGTTACTATTTATGGTGTCTGATATTTTACGTGCCATTATTATGTTTTATAAAGCTCAGTTGTAACATACTGAGGAGGGAGGTGGTTTCTTCCCTGGCAGTGTAACATCCAGCGTTGGCTGTTTGTATCTGGCATAGTGGAATTTGGCAGGAGAGGAGGAGCTGAAGACAAGATTAGGTCCCAGCATAATGTCCTGGGTGCCTTCGTAAGAGCCTTGCACTTTAAAGGAGAATTCTTTTCCTAAGGAAATGACACAAAAGCAGACACAGATTAGTTTTCTCATCAAAAATGGTAACAAAACTTCTTACAGAGTCAATCACAAGGCTGTTCTCATGTTTTGGATTTGCTGGGGTTTTTTAATTCTTACATTAAGCCAATTGCATTCATCAGTTAGCACATCAGTTAAAAATAGCTGATGGAGAAAAAAATCTTACTTGATTTATTCTCCTTTTTTTTCTTGTTCTTCTTCTCAACAACCTGAACTTCTAAGCAGCAGATTTTGCGAGACTGTAAGAGACATGAACAGTAAAAGACCTCATGTCAGGGAATTTTCCAAGATGACATTCTCTCTCCCAGTCTAAACGGGACACAACCAGGGCAAGGTGGGAGTGCAGTGTGGGTGAACAGGGCTTGCAGAGGGAAGATAAGGACAAAGTGGAAAACAGTATTTTCAGGATCACAGAGATGTGAAGGACTGATTTAAACACTGATGAGCAAGCAAAGATAATAAATGAGAAAATGTCAGGGATAGGAAGTCCCTGTGTAAAAAGCACAGTAATGAATATGAGAAATGACATGTGCATGGGATAGGATAAACCTTCTCGTTCAGCAATATGGGAATTTGGGAGGAATGATGTCTAAGGAAGAATTCACTGCTGCACAGATGTCTCAGACATAAACCACTTCCATGTGTTTCCTTTGCAACAACAAAGGGGTGTTGGGATGGGGGATCTCCATGCTGTTCCAGCCACAGCCTCTCTAGGAGTGCCATCCACTAGGATGTGTCATGATGAAGTGGGAAATGGCAATGCTTCAGTGCTGGCTTTCTCAGTCAAGGGGTATGTTGTCCTGATGACTGTGAATCATGTGAAACAAGTGTAGCAACAGGACAAGAAAGATGATGAAATACAACACTCACCACTAGCACTCCATTAGTAATGATGGTTTCAGGAGGGCCTGAACTAGGAAACAGAAAGAAAGAATACATTTGTAATAACTCATTAAAATTAAGGTATAGTTCATGAGCCCCACCCTTCTCCTGAGTTTCCTCTTGCGTATTTTTAGCTGGATATTAGATTTGAAAGAAAAGTCCCAGGAGACTTGTTGTACAAGTTTCCTCACTCTACTATGTCAAGGCACAATTGTCATCCTACTGGCTCATCCAGTCCTGGAGCTCAGCAAAAAAAATGCCAAAGGTGCTCTGAGGCCAAACGGTGTAGTGATTTTATGCTGAATCCCAAGCTGAGCCTTGGATGCTTTCATGGAATCCAATTTGTAAAAATTCGCAGTTCATGGGATGATGGAACAATGAGGGCTCTGGGTCAGAAACCCAGTGCATTATTCCACATTGTGTTTTGAAGGGGGGTGAGCCCTCTTGCTGATCTCAAACACAAATGCATAACAAACCAGCAAGATTCTGGTCTTAAATAATGTTCACTACATTAGACAAAGAAAAGGATTTAGCGTGTTCTCCCTGTTTGCCTGAGGTTCATGAGAGGTCATCCTGGCGTGCACCCATTTGTCGACACAGCTCATAGCACAGATTCCTTGGGAATGATGCACTCTGGACAATCAGAGTAGATTATTTCATGTCTCTGAATTGCTGTTTCTTTTTGCTCCAGGTTGTGTTGCATTTCATGTTTACTCACATATTATCCAAGGCAAATCCCACCTCCAACTCCTCTTGTCTCTGGAAAATAAAGAAAGGAAAACGGTTTTGGTACTAGTTTACTGGCAGATTGCATAATGCAAGTTCTAATTCTCACAATCTAGAGAATTGATTTGTGACAGGCAGAGCATTTTAAACAGAGGCACACACCCCCTCACATCTGTGTGTCTTGTGCCTCAAGATTCTTTACTGATAGGAAGCTTGTGGATGGCTGTCATAGCAGTTTTTAACACAGAAATTGTTAGGCTTGCTTGCTTCTGCTGGCGCCTAAGGGACCTAGGAGGAGATGTTGTCTCATTCCAAGTCTGCCAGCAAAGAGAAAGGGGATCTGCTGAAGGGGAGAGTCAAAGCCTTCTGATGTCAGGAGGAGAAAAGGCAACATGCAAAGCAGTTGTGGAAGAAGGAAAACCTCTTTGTCTGGCAACAAGTTGAGGGCTTTGGGACAGACAAATGTAAATTTGACATTAAGGTGTGGTCTGTGAAGTGATGAAAAAGAGTATAATCCCCGGGGGAAAGAAAGCACAGGCAAGAGGAAAACAAAAGTGGGGACAGAAGGGATGATGAACAGTGAAGTGAGATCATGCTGTAGGCTACTTGGCTGCTCAAATTACCCACTGAATTAAAAATACCAAAAAGTTAATAATATAGGACAAAAACGTTTACAAAGGCTTGAAGAGTATGAGCTCTAACTGGTGTAGCTGTGCAAACACAATAAGGAAAGGCTTGGATATGGCACCTGTAACCACTCAAAGTGATCAGCTGGGTTACAACTAGCCAAGGTTTTAATTTAACCATATCATAGTGGAAGTCCACACACTTGGTATTTTGCAAGGAATGAAATTTTCAAATAAGGCATTTAAAGATAATTAACTGCAGCGTGGAGCTCGGGTGTGTGTAGATAAGGTAATTCCTCAACTGAATGGTGCACAACAGATGCACAAGAAACTGGAAGGGAACTGGAAAAGGAGAATGATAGGCAGAACATACTGGGAGGTGGGATGTACAACTTTCAGTCTCCCTGGACATTCAAAATAGGATTATTTTAGCTGCCAAGCTGGGTGGCATGACTTAGGCTTTATTTCAACACCCATGCCACAGTCCATAAGTAGCAACTAGTCTGGTTTGACATTTCAAAAAATTCTGATCACTGAGTTTTTACTTCCTAATTATTAGGCTAAGTAGTAAGTTATGACAAAAGCATCAGGTACTGGCATGGATACCCTCCTCGACCCTTGATGGGGGCAGGCTCAGCAAAGTGAAAATTTTGCCAAGACACTTGAAATCTGTGAGCCTCTGTGGCCAACACCAAATCTTTCAGTGTGCCTAGAGATCCAGGCATAAAGAGGTTTTCCCATGTCAGAGAGAAAGACAACTTATTTTTATGTGGCTATGCTGCTGACACACAAGAAGGAAAAAAGGCAAAATTTTACGAATAACATTTTAGACAGAAAAGCTAACAAACACATTCTTGCCAAGCTATTCCGTTTCTTATTTCAGACCTCACCTGTGAATCGCATTTGAAGTGCATGAAGACTTCCTCTCCCAGGGAAAGTTTTGCTATGTCAAAGTACACTGTGAAGAGGTGGTCATCCTGAGTAACCATGTCCTTATCATAGAGTGCCAGCTCCAGCACATTCTGGGAAAGGAAGAAAAGGACTTTAGAAATGTGTCAGGTTTTGTTTGAAGCAGGAGATCCAGGGGACAACTGTTTTAGTCAGCTGCTGTGAGAAGTGGGAGGACATTAAGAAAAAGAACAGGAAGGGATGGAAGTGGAGAGGAAATCAACTGCATGTTGGCACCAGCCTATGAGGTGAAATGAGAGGAAATCACAGGCATTTCAAATGCCATATTCTACCCATGGCTGCAAGAGACAATCATCTTTCATGGCATGGAAAACCATCATGAGGATATGAGTTATTCCCACATCTTTCTGCATCTTTCCTTGCCTCTGGAGAAAATTGCTCATGTCCCTTTGGAAAAGGATAAAACCTCTCAGTTGCTCCCTAGGTAAGTTACCGGAAAAGTCCCGGTTCAGTACCTTGACCTGACTCTGGATCCTGAAGTAGAAGGTTTCATTCCAGACTGGGTCTTTGCAATTCTTGATGGCTTTAGTCCGAAATTTGTCATTTGAAGCAGTTGGCAGCCACAGGCTTACGTAGCAATCAGTAGGGCTCACTGTATGTTAAAAACACAAACACATCTAAAATGAGCATTTGCTCGAGAAGAAAGAATGAATTGAACAATATGAAGTTTTGTTTTCAAAGAGAGATGCTATGATACATATTGGCATATTTGTTCAACATAAACATTACCATTTAGGTAGGAGGAATGGAGAAAAAAGAAAGGTGACATGACCCTTTAAATAAATGTGATTAGAAATTTAATAAATACATTAAACCTGATGGAGTTTTGCCTCCTTCTATGTCATCAAACAATCAGTTTAGCCAAGGATAAAAATAAACCCAGGACAAATGATGTAAGCATTAAGGAAACGAAATGTTATCTTCTCTTTTATATAAACAGAACATTAAAAAAAAGCTTTCTGATTTCTGCATAAGTAAAGATACAATCTTCTATTATGTTTTACTTCCAGGCCAGCATAAGAGGGGCTACAAAATGTAACAACACCTGATGGACTTTTATCTGGGAATGCTAGCACACAGAGAGAATTAGGGTATGCTAGTTTGGATTACTTAGCATTGAGAAAGCTTTGAGTACAAGCTAAATTTGAGATAAGGCCACTCAGCTTTCAGTATTAATGCAATTAGTGCAACCATTTTGTGTTCTTTGCTACATAAATATACTCCAGAGGAAAACATGGGAGATTTTTCCCCATTTTTTGCTTTCAACAGACTGCAGAGCTTTTGCTGCTCCCTTTGGGGACACAGAGAAATGTATGTGATAGGCACAGCTGTGACCTTTTGGAGTTACCTCTGCACAGAACAAGGGCTGATGCAAAGAAGGGCAACACACTCCGTGTTCATGGCTGGAACCAGCACATCAATGACAGAACTTTCTCCATTCATGGAAAAAATCTAGAAAGAACCTTTTCTTGGAGCAGGACTAGCTCCATTAGCCCATGGAGGTGACAGGGACCATACAGAGCACTGCAGATACTTACAGACATCTGCCTGGTGGATATTTCTTGCTCTTATGACTCTTACGGTCAGTAAGTAACACAGAGAGGATTCTATCTGCAGAGAAAAAAACAAACATACAAAAGACAGGATTGAATGCTAAAGTTAGATAGCATATTTAGAAGACAGAAGTGATCAAGAGAGATAAACACCCAACTCAGGAACAATTTAGTTGAATCTTCTATGTAATTATGAAATTGCCAGTACATTTCTTTTCCTGCTAACATCTAAATCGAGTACTCGGCTGAAATACTTCTTTTATTCTGCAGCATGATATGAGGATTTATCTTATTAGAGCATTTATTTGTTTCTTTTCTAAAATCTGACTGCACAAAGTACTAAGATTCAGTCCCAGCTTGGGAGAAGATTTATTTTTTAAATTTCCAAGGTAGAAAATGAAGAGATGCTTCAGAACTTTTTCAAGTGATAAAATTATTATTGTGGTAATTACTTTCTATCCAGTCATTACATATGTTTGGTCTCCTGGGTTATGGGATATGATTTTCTCATATAGTTGCTCTTTTAAATGTACAGTATCCTGCAGAATTAAATGCTGACCTCTGATCCCAAACCAGATTTTAAGACTGAAGAAAGAGATTGCTGCTTTGCACTTCCACCATGCTGCTTACTATGGATGTGTTTTTCATTTACAGGGATATGGCTGCCCTCTTGAGCTGCACCTCTGACTTTTTCTCGTGAGAAGTTTTTCTCTAGTTTTGAAGTATACAAACTCTTCACATCTCCAGCTTCTTTGCAGTGTTTGCATAAGAATTGTAAACAATGTTTTACACTGATAAGAAATTCTTGTTTGTTCCCTTTGGCTTCCCTCTTTCATATTAGCCCATGTTTCTGACCTCATGCATGACATCTTAGCCTCTCAAATTGCTGTTCTGATCTCATATTGGAGTCCAAACATGAGTTCCTATCTCCTCTTCCTTTACCATGAAATAAACAAATAAATAACTTCCACATAACCTTTTATTTCTACCATCATGGAGAGGAGGGGAAAGGCACAACCTGCTGCAATATAAATCGGCAGGAAACTTTGGCTCCAAAACACCTAAAAGGCCCTTAGCACAACTATGGGGCCATGGACAAATAGAGACTCCACCTATACTGCAAAGATTACTATGAAAGACCATTGCCAGCCCTAAAGTGGCATTAGCATGACCCTGGCCTCATTAAACCCACTGAGAGAGAAGTGTGACACAGATACTGCAAGAAAGGAGAGCAAGACTTTTAGCTGGACTGTCTGAGCAGAACAATTTGGTATGTAGTGTGTTAATAATATCATAAAAAGTGAAGTGCATCAGTAGTGTTCATAGGCTCTATGGAACATATGACCAAGCAATGTCTCTACAAATGTTTAACCTGAGTGTATCAATGCAGGCAACCAGGGTGAATGAATACATGTTTTTGAGACTGGGGGCAGTTAGCAAGTAGGCTAATGAAGAAACAGGCAAAATCAGCCTCCAGGCAACCAAAGTATCCTGTTATAAGGAAAGGCACTAAGAACATTCATGCTGTTCAGCTGCACAGCAGGTCACTGGATGTGCAAATCAAGGGTGTCAAACCACTGCAAAGGGTCCCAAGAGCAGCAGTGGATCAGAGCACCAGGGGCACTTGAATTTATGTCTAAAACCTAACTCCTAAAGGCACAGAAATGTGGCAGGTACAGAAAGTGCTCAGTAATTACAGAGCAAATAACTGATGCTGTCAATGGCTGGCTTTGGAGAAGGCAATTCCTGAAAGGGCTTAACTCAGTTTCATGGATCAGATTCCCTGAAGACACCTTCGTGGTGATCCCAATGTGCCAAGAAGGCAGTGCAGATTGAATAAAGTACTCAGGCATGTGGAGGTACCCTGTCATGACCAAGGAGCCTTGGCTTAGACAGCACAGAGTTATAAATAAAAAATGACCAAAATCCTGTCAGCTTTGTGAGTTTTGCCTAAAAAATTTGAGGTGTTTGGTGTGTTCTTCTGAAACTGCCATGGCTCCTGAAGTGTAAAGAGTTGTATTTCAGGGTGTATTTTCTCATCTTTGGTTTTTCCATTCAGCTAATCAAGAAAAGGTTGGCCGTTCCTTAAGCTCTGAGCACAGCACCTGTTGCTCAGAGAAAACAAGGAGAAGTTCCTAATTACTATTAAATGGCTTCAAACTAGAGAGAGGAAGGGTAAAAAACTTTTCTAGCACATCTAGTCCTCTCATTTCCTGGAGGAGAGATTTCATGTCTGAAGGCTCCTGGGAATTTATTAGTTTTTACTAGAGGCCAGAAGAGGGATTAATTCAGGAAATCAGGTGCTGAAAATCCACTTTAAGATTCTGCCATACTATCATGAAAATAAATAGAATAATTTTCCAGCTCTTGCTATCCACGTTGGCAGTAAACTTGTCCTTGTGCTTTAGCAAGACATATGTAGAGAAAGACTACTGAAACCCATCCTTTTAAAGATATTAGTCTTGTTTAAACAGATTGTTCTCAATGTGCCAAGGACAGGAAACCACACTAGGAATTTAACATGAAGCAAGACTATGTAAGTGGAATGATCAAAATGATAAGCAGGACAGTGTTTCATGGAGGGAGCTGGATGGCTTACAGTAGCTAATTACATTGTTTGGCAGATGCTGAACCCTATCTGTTTTCACCCAGCCTCCACCCAGCAGGGAAGTCCCCTTTACAGCTTCCTTTTGAAATTTTCCTTTGAAGTACCTTTGTAAGAGAAGTCCTCTGTTTCCCATCAGGATTCAGCTGCATAGTTCCGTCTCCTTGTTGAGAGGTTTGAGAGATCAGATCCTGGAACAAGAAGGGCCAATCTTATCCCCAGAAAAACCATCATGTCTCTTAAAGGCAATCCTCATTGGAGATTAAGAACTTCAGAGGCACAGGGTCTGTGCTGGCTGTAGACCCTTGGCAGGGACTGAGGTTTCCTGTGGTGCCTGCTGCCATTACTGGGCTGTGCTTGCCCCAGTAAGCCTGAGCAGAGGCGTAGCAGCCAGGTAAGGTCCACCCTTCATGACACACGGGGAGGGGAAGCAGCTCCTGGCCCTGGCTGTTAAAGGAACAGCAAACCTGTCTCCCATAAACACACCCTCTCATTAATCTTTCACCTTGAAGTACACCTCCATGTTATTTAATACTTATTCTAAAGTTGCATATGTCATTTCTCTTAAATTAATAAACCCCCTAAATATTCAAAATGCTCCCTTTGCAAATAAGCTCTTGCTCCCCCAGTAGTTTGCATTTTCTTCCTGTGGTTTACTATAATTTTTAAAGTTTTGATATTGAGGTCTTGAAGCCTTGATTTTCTTCATCCTGTATGGAGTCATTATAGTCAATGGTAGGTCAAGAAAGTAGAATCATCTTTGCGCTTCATGCAACACAACCACTTAAGATCCCAGATGCCTTGCTTTTCTCTGCACCCTTCTTACCTGAGACAAAATGCCATCCTGGTCCATTGTGGTCGCACAATCCAGTGTTACCTGTGGCAATGCAATCTCACATCCCCCAGCTTCCACAGACACCAGTAGTTCAAAATGTCTCATATGCAGGTGAGCAACTATTTTATAAACTGACTCAGAGCCCCACCTCTTACTTAAAACCAGTTACTCCCCTCCCATTTTCTTTTGGTAGGAAGCTGTATCCTGTGGTCAAATAAGTAGGAAAAAATACCTTTGCCTATATAGCAGGTGGAGGTATTGTGTTTGAGTCACTGTGCTCTATACTGGCCAATGGCAGGTTTATAACTAAATATTAGAGAAGGATGCCCTCTTACCTGAGCACTGAACTTTCAACTTAGCAAGACCTCAAAGCCTAGAGAAATACATACTCCATAATAAGATACAGCAACCATATATAAATTGAATTTAGGTTAACTGTGACAGTAAGCAGATACAATAAAACAGCTGATGAGAAGAAAAAACAAGGAGAGAAACACAACACTATTGCTCTCAGACTAACATGGTTATTGCAATAAACAGTTTAAGGCTTTCTGAACCATTGCCCCTACAATCTGAGGTCTAGGCATGCAGAACAGCACAGTCATATGGTGGTTTGTATCTACTCAATCAAGGTCCAGCATGGCTGGGTATCTCCTCAAGTCATTGTATTCCTTCCCTCTTCTTTCCTATGGCTTGTTATTATTATTTTTATGTTTAGATGTGGAGTCCTGAAGCAATGACTTTCCTTAGCTTAGCTCCACCCCCATGAATGCTCCACTGACCAGCTCAGACTGACTCTGTCTGCAAACCAGCTGTATTTAAATGCCCATTGGATCCATGTTGGATCCAATGGACCCTGCCAGACAGATGCAAAACTCAGCCCTGACCTCATGCTGCCCTCCCTTTGTCCTCAGCACAACTGTGACAGCACTGCTGGGGCAGGACATCTGCCCCTGTCCACACACAGCTGACCCCCATGCCATCGGAACTGTCACAGCTCACAGCTCACTTGAAGAGGATTAGAAAATGCAGCCAAAGAATGTTGCATCATCCACAGATCATAACAGATCAAACTTTCTGGGGAAAGGGATTCCTTTGGCTTTCCTGCTTCTCCAGTACTTTGTCTATGAGCAAAAAAGTGCTCATTCCCTGAGCAATCTTGAACTTACTGGTCAAGCATTGCCACCAGCCAGCACAGGTCCCCTTTGCACATCCTCATGCAAAATAGTATCAACAGTCATCACAGCCAACTCGGTGAAATAAATGTTTGCCATAGGCTATGGTATTTCGTAACGCCATGAAAGGCTGTGACTATACACATGGTGTGTTTCCTCTGTGTGCCAGCTGCAATGATGGAGTTGATGAAATGCATTTTTCATTAGGTCACAGAAAATTGGCAGCATTGGCATCTGTCAGTCATGTTTAAAGACAGTGCTTTACTATGACATCTCCTTGGAGGGCAAAGCTATAAACCAGACTGTCTACCAGGATGGGGCCTCTGAGGCTTTCACTCCCTCAGTGTCACTGGCCAAAAACCTCATTTTCATTTATGGCATTTGCAATTCCCATCAGGGACAGCCCTTGAAGGAGGGAGGGACCATGGCTCACTCTGTAGTCCTGCAATCTCTCTGAGACATTCCTTTATCCGTGATACCCACAGCAAGTATCTGGTATGCTCTTTGCAGAGATAAAAACAGTTTTGTTTTCCAGGAACAAGGAACACACTGTGAACCTGAAGCATATTACTGAAATGCCTGAATATGTGGAGCAAGGCAGAATGTTCATTTTGCAAACAAGCCTTTATTGTCTGTTAGTGTATACACAAAATTTTTACATGTAAATAACATTTCTTCAGAACTGGAGGCGGCATGAGTTTATGGCTAAAAACTACGTTTTTCTTTTCACAACAGGGCTTTCAGGTAAAAATGGAAGCAATTCCCAGGATTATATGCAGAGCACATAGTGTCATATTTCTGATCATGACTAGTGAAACTACTACAGAACAAACAAAAAAATATCAGCAGAAGTGCATAGTTGTTCAAAACCTAAAAGTTTCAAATGTTAATATTTATGCTGTGATCTTTATGCTTGCAATATTAGGCTACAGTTGCACAAAAATGCAAGTTTTGTTTTGATATAATAAATGACTAAAGGGTTGGAAAAGTCATTGTGAACCAATTTGTAAAGGCAATTTGTCATCTCTCCTTGCTAAAATGAAAATCATCAGAGCATCATTCTGTAAGAAGCCAAACATGTTATTTGGCTGTGAATGAAACCTGTAATTTTCAGGTTGGGTTCCCTGGGCTGACGAGGTAGGAAGTCTATTAAAAAGAAGTTATCTTTCAAAACAAAGATGTTTTGTAAAATATTAACATGAAATGTTTCAACTTACCCAAGCATTTCCCCTGGTTTATTTTAGTCCCACATTATAATATGTAGTTGATAGATTTTTTTTTTCTGACTGAATAGACTCTTCAAAATTTTTCCAGCTGTCTTTAGGATGTAAAACTTATTAATAAAGTGTGTTTTCAATTTGACTTGCTCCTGGAATGCAAAAATTGTCAAGGATTTATAAGTTTTACAGCTCACCCTCAGCACAGTTCAGAACAGTTTAAAAAAGGCACTCTCAATAAAATGGAAAATGAAGGAAGTTTAAAACTGCAAGCCCAAACAAATGTCATTGGTGGCTTTGTGCTAGATCCCATGCATGGTCTTTGGATTGTTTTAAGATGGTCTTAGTTGTTGCAGACTACTGACTCACTTCTGCTCAGTTTGTACTAAATAAATAAGAATTTTTGTTGATAGGCATATGACTAAACTGTTTACATGGAGTAAGATAGCAAAGATTTCATTGTCTATTGGAAGGAGAATATTTTCAAGTACTTTCTTTTAAAATTTAAGAATGGTATTTTATTATGAGAAATAACAGGGGAAAAAAGATCCAGGGTGTTTTACTTTGAAAGTTTCAAATTAAAGTGTTGAGGTTTTATATACTGTCTCAGTACAAACCAATTAAAACTGACATAAATGATCAGGGAATTTTGATGTGTCCAAATTACATCCTTTGCTTTAAAAAAAAAAGAAATTAGATGAACAGTCTTATGCCACTTCCTCCTAAGTTGCTCCTTCCCATCACATATGATTCATTCACAGCCCAAGAGAGCCCAGGATGTGGATGCAAATCATGGGCTGGTTGTGTGCACACACTTGCCCCTCTTACATTTCCAGCCTCTGTGGCTGCTCTTGGGGACACTTGTGAAACAGAGTTGACCCAGGAATCCAACACCAGCATCCAGTTGTGTCTCAGGTTCTCTTTGTTTCCCAGGCCTGGTTGCACCTTGTGTTCCACAAAGCAGAATTGTGGGAGCAGAAGTTTATACTCCTTTCTCACAGCCTGTGGGGGGTATTGGCTGGGTTGTATAACTGTAGCACTGTGGTGGTAAAAAATTGTTTTTCTTTATGTCATGTATTATAATAAGTTAGGCTTAAAATCATGCTATTCAAAAAATCTAACAAGTATTTTAGGCAAAGAGCTTTCTACAGACAACCTTAATTTATGGAACAAAACAGATGTAAAAATTTCCCACACAATGTCTTTGCTTACAGAGACCATTTCTTGGGAATGGAAAAACCCCAGCAAACCACTGCACCAGCTGGGGTAGTTTCTGTAGTGCAGAATGGCCAGTGTTTGAAAAGTTATGTCCGTTCTGGGTCCTAGAGCATGAAAAACTGCTCTGAGAAGACAAGGGCAGTTGGACAGGCGATCAGCACATTTTCTGCCTTCTCCTTTGCATCGCTGTCTGCAAGGCCTGCATAATCATCTGAGAGTTGTTGAGGATGTTGTACTCGCTGAGATTCAGCAGCTTGTGGTAGTTCTCTTCAGTGTATCTGACTGAGAACATGCAGTAGGGGGAAGAGCAGCTGGTCAAATCGAGTTGACCTCCCTCCATCTCTGAGCAACAGCGCTTGACACCTGGAGGGAAACAGTTGTTGCTGTGACATGATGTTTATGTCAATCAGTGTCAAACTGTCCACAAAAGCTCGAAGAGTGGGACTTTTCTCCTGAAGAAAATTCATAGGGTTTAAACGCACAGTGCGGCTCATATATCGCCACCCTAGTCAAGAGAACATTGTGGGCCTGAAGTGAGGAGGGCACAAGGGAGAAGTGAGGGATGGCATTGTAATGTTCATCTACAGCTTACTCAGAAACATCTGTCTCATTAAAGCCATGGATGAGGATGTTAGCCTGAAAGGACACTCCAAAAGCCACTGTCAATGCAGGTCTTACCCTGGGCAGCTGGGATTTCTATGAACCTCAGCTGAGGAAGATTAATTGCTAGTAAGAGAATAGAATTTAAGTGAGAAAGGAACAACAGAAACATGTGGAAACTGAGAGTTCCTGCAATGATGAATAAGGTGCAGGGCACCTGCCAGCAGGATCCATCTCTGCCTTTCTGTTTCCTATGTCACACAAATTCCACAACAGCAGAATTTTGGACTTAACCTCCCTGCTACCAAGGAGCAGAGCAAATGCATCCTACAAACCTGCAGTGAAGAAGAGGACCACAAAGCAAGTGGCCTGGCAGAAAAAGAGTGATGGGCTCTGAACACAGCACAGCACATTTTACAGTCAGTAAAATGATCCCTGGGCTGGTGCTGTACCAAAATGAGACACGTGGATCTTAACATTGCAGGAGTTCCGCATGAAAGCCCCCTCACCACTTGGATGTGACACTATGTTTCCTCAAGTGTAGAATTAAATACCAGGCAATAGACAACATATGCAGGGGGAAATAATCTGAGAGAGCTACACAGGAAATAATACTTTTGCAATTATGTAGGAACATTTCAAGTAACAAGTGGGAGAGAGGTGAAGGTAAACTTCCAAAAATACGGGCCACGTCTGTTCTTTTAGGGCCACAAGGAAAACATGAGTGAACATACTAGCTTTGGCAGGGATGGGGAGAAGAAGTTTAAGTAGCAAAGATGACCAGCAGCACAGAAGAAGGCTCTGTCTGAGTCAGAGAGGCAGAGGTGTTTTCTGATTAATGCTTTGCCACTACTTGTAACTTACCAGGTGCTTTGTACTCTTGGAACGTATCATTCACAAGGGGAAGAAAAATCACAATTGGGCATCCTGGCAAATCTGAATCTTGGAAGATGTAGCACTCCTTCAGATTTTTCTTATCTTCATCAGTCAAAGAAATTGTTGGGAATGGGATTTTCTGTTCTGAGTAGTATTTACATGCCTTATCTAGAACCTGGAGGATCACAAAAATGGTCAACACTGGAAATCAACTTCATTGTCTAAAGACCCCAAATTGTCCCCTACTATTAAGGTTTAGTGATTCAGATCCATAGGGTGAGTTGCTTCTTATCAAGGGTTACTCTACACATAATTACCACACATAGTAACCACAATGCTAATCACAAGCTGTAAACACAATTTCAGAATTAAAGAATTCACTCAGGACACTGCTTTAGTTTAAAAACTGAAGAAATTTGCAGAAGTTTAGGGCAAAGCATGAGTTTCAGCAAATGGAAGAGCCTGTGCTTAATATATTGTATAGAATTAAACAGAAAAGAAAACTATAGCAAGAAAATGTTTAAGGTATCTTATTATGTGCTTGGAAGCCAGGCGATAAGAAAGTTAAATTTGAATGTGCAATTACATCTCTGCCTGCCTCATTATGACACAGTGTTAATTGAGACTGATATTCTACTGAGAAAGCCTGAAGTACTAAGCTATGCTATATCTTTTCCCCAAAATATTTGATAAGATATCATGTCCTAATATGCACTGTGTTATTTATTCTGCAGCATCTAATAGTGAACACTAGCAAGCAGAAAAAGGTTTCTACTACAGTACTTAAAACTGTAGCAGCCATTTTTTATAAATTTTATCTAGACAATGAATGAAGCTGAAATAAAACTTCATTACGTCTCATTCAACATACAGCTTATTAGCAGTAGCATAGCTGTTCTCATTCTCAAAATGTAATTCTGCTGGCCAAGATGCTTAAGAGTGAGTTTTCAACTAACCTGAGTTTCTGACATAAAAAGACCCAACTTCTTTTCTGCCAGCCCTTATAGACAGCTAATTGACTTTATCTCCATGAAATGGATTTTCTGCAAGAAGATGCTCATCGTTAATTTTACTTGTAGCATCTTATTGTCAGCACAGAAATTATCTGCTCTTGACATCCACTTAACCCTTTCTATATTCTAACTTAAGCCACGAGAAATCACTTCCTTGTCTTGATGAATATTCCTGTGCAGGGTCTGGAAGCCTGCTTGATTCAGCATAAAGCAAAAAAGGCTCTTCCCATCATTCTGGAAGAGGCCATGCTGACACCCCCTTCAATAATTCAACAGGTTCATAAATCAGCAAGAAAGAGTACAGGAATGGCAGGATGAAGTAGGATCAATATTAATCACTACAGTGAAAAATATAGGAGGATGAGGATGTTATAAATTGAACAGCTGATAAAACCTGCAGTTCTGGATGCTACAGGCTGGGCATTTACAAGTAAAGGGAGACACGACACATGGTAACGAGAATGTCCTCACCGATGTATGTGATCCAGTAGTATAACTTAGATATATGATGACATCCACTTCCCTCTGTGGCCTTAAAAGTGGTGCACTGCTGGTATTGATGAAAAATCCAGCATCTATCATGCCAAGGTGATCTGGATTTTGCATTAGCTGGTTAGGACGTGAGTCTAACACAGTGTCTAAAAGGAAAATATTTTTTTGATTAAGAATAGATCTGCGGGTATTTTGACTCGAAAAAGAAGTGTAAGGTGGAACTGACCATTCTAGAGGCCTGGTTTAATTTAATTGCCATACTAATAGATAGTCAAACAGGCATGAGAAGGACTGCAAAACACCTAAGCTCCTCTTCTGAAAAATCTGTGCTGAGTTTGCAGGCAATACATTCCATTAACATGTCACGCTCATTAGTGCCAGTAAGCTACATCTAATAATTAACCTAAATCTGCCTTGTTTCATTTCAGTCATTGTTTCATCTCCTCTCTGTCATTAATTTGGAAAATGAAATATTTTCAATCCTGTATACATTTGGAATTATGCCTCTCACTCAGTCCCCATTTCCTTGGACTAGAAAGCCCCATAAAGCCTCCTATATTGACTCTGTTCTCTGCCACTTTAAATTTGGTTCTGTCAGCTTCAAATCTACCCTCTCAGTCTGGACTGCAGAGATCTCAGCTGAAGCAAGTGAATACAAACATTTAGTCTTAAATACCTGGCAACACTGAAGTCGTTAGTGTCTTCTCTGCATTCAGAAAATAAATGTTCTCTCAGGAGGACTTTTATCCCCTGCCAACCGGCAGGCTTCTTTTCTAAATTCCCCTCCTCAAAACTACGTGAAAATGATGCCAGTTAAATGTTAGTTGCCATCACCTTTCCACCGACAGAAGTGGTCGTTCTCCATGTAGCTGTTGTGCAGCTGGTAGCCCTTCAGGAAGTTGTGGTGCTGGGCCACAGAAAAGCGGTCGGTCAGTGCTCCCCGAAGGGCGCTGGACAGGGGGCCAGGGGGGGTGTACATGCGAGTCCTCAGCTCGTGGGGTCTTGTGGGCAGCACCGGGTCTTCATCTAGAGCAGGGGAGAAAAAATGGTAAAGTGCCTGTTAACTAATATTCCCTGTTGGTTGCCCTGGCTCAAAGGAGTTCTCAGGCTATTCTTGGATGATTCACTAAACACACACAAACTCTTCTGAAGGAAAGGAATGGCTGCTGGACAAAGCTCTGCTGATGGTCTTAAGCTTTGGCCTGAAGACAGTACATCAGAAGCAATCTTTAGTCTGGGGAAGAGGACACCTAAAGGAAATCAAGCAATTCAGAAAATGTTTAGTCAGAAGTTAAATATCCTGGCAGGAAGATAGCATGAAACAGAAGCAAGCATGGAGAAAAGGGGGCTGATGAATATGCTACCACTTAGTCAGATAAGCAACAACAGCAACCACTTCTGTCTATTGCAACAGTGACAGCTGTTGACCAATATCAATACATGAGCATATACTTAATCACCAGAGGGAGAGCACCCCAGGAAAACCTGGGGCATACATTCATATTCAGAAACTAGGGGTAGTTTAGGGGGTGGGTAGATGGCATGTGGGTGAAAAGCAGAAATTGCACAAGGTGGGTTTCTAGAAATGACAATCCAGTCCAAGAGGGTGAGAGTGCAGCAGGAGAGACTTGGTTTCCATGATTGCACAGATGTATTTCTGTATTTTTCAGGATGTGTGTAATTATAGTTACTATCATATTAAGTGATTTAGCAATAAAATCATGGTTTCTGTATTGCTTCAGAAAATACCCTCTGGGCCTCATTTATCTTTGTGTCAGTATGAATCCAATGCAGTAATTACTGTACTGAGTAATAAAATAAAA
This sequence comes from Erpornis zantholeuca, assembly GCA_013400515.1. NCBI lineage: Eukaryota > Metazoa > Chordata > Aves > Passeriformes > Timaliidae > Erpornis > Erpornis zantholeuca. The sequence continues at coordinate 179,815 of VZTN01011609.1, forward strand.
ACCCAGAAAATACTGATTAACCAACTGATATTAAGTTTTATTCTCCGCATGGGCAGTAAAAATTACCATATTCTCTGCCATTGTTTCTTGGTTCTGCAAGGCTAAGTGAGAATGGTAATGCCAAAATACCTCCTGAGAAATGTCTGACCCCTCTAAAACGTCCTATGAAGGAACCAGTAGAGCTTTAGTGAGTGTTGTAATTACAGCAGCCTTTCCCTGATTACTCTCTTCCTCTTAGTCTGTACAGTGTGAGGGGAAGTTGCTATCTCTTAGTAAGATCCTATGATGCCAGCTTCAGCAAAGTTGACAAGGTGATGCCAAAAGCCATACAGGAAAATAAATGACCATAAATTAAAGGCTTAATAATTTCTCACCAACTTCTTCTATTCTGTCTTGTGTCCATCTCTTCCAGAAGTCCTCTGAACTGTGGGACAGTCCCCATATTTGTAACAGGTTCACAGAAAATATACTGCTCCACATACCTGTAAAAGGAATTAGTGAACACATGGACACATTTTAACAAGAAAATGCCCTTTTTCTTCTATTTTGACCTCCTGGCTTAATTTTTTAATGGGCTTAATGCAAATATTTCTAAACTTCCATTCTGCTAAACTCCTCTTAACCTTCTGTGTCATTGTTTCAGGTCATTCTACCATCAACCATGTAGTAGCCTAACCTACTACATGGCTCTGCCACATGGTAAAGAAAGAAAAGAATGTGAGACAAGTAAAGGAGAAAAAAGACCCACTCACTGAAGAGGCAAAATCAGGTAAAACATACATCACAAACACTTCCTTTCCATCCCCATCTTATTTTCTCCAGCTTATACTTTTCTGCACTTACTCTGATCAGTAACTCTTTCAGACACCCTGAATTGTTTCACAAGGGGATGAACTGCCTTTTCAGATGTTTGGTTTGTAAGACAAGATCTCACACCACATCTTGTAAAGGTTTATACATGCAGTCAGCTCCAGCTCTGCTGTGCACTCTTTTCTCCATCTAGGATTGCCCATCTCTGCCTCTCCATAGGGGCACTGGTGGCTTTGTGGACAAAACAGAGTGCCACCGTTTCACCAGTCATTGTAAATTAAATCTGACTGTCACAACTGGACTTAAGTTGGAGTTCAGAGAGGAATCAGAATAACCAAAGAAGTGGGAGCTATTACTTACAATGAAAGAATTAAGGACCCTCATCTATTCCATCTCTAAGACACAGACAACTCATCTACCAAGACAGTGACAAGAAACTGAAAAAATACGCAGGTTTTTTTACTGTATTCCTTTGGGTAAACTACCACTCCCATTTCCCAGCAGGCAGTGTTCAGCATGTAAGGACAGAACTATCTACCCGCTGGTTAATAGCATTACACCCCTCCAAAGTGCCTCTGTGCCAGGACAGTGGTATACATCACCTTGAAGGTAGCAGATGCGGGATTCGGGGAGCTTTTTTAACAAGCGGCCCATGAAGAACTCGCTCCCGAAATGCTCCGTGCGAACAAACGCGCCGTACTTCAGAAGTCCCACCTCGTAGGGAGTGAACTCCACCCACTCTGCAATACAGCCACAACGAGACATTTAGGGGTTCCCAGGTGGGTGTGGGGAGAGGGGAAGCTCAGGTATACATTGGTCTGAGTTATGTTTAATATGTTGCCTTTGCAAAGCCTCGTTCATAACTTAAGACCGATTATACTTCTATGTGTGATACTAATAGAGACAGAACTAGTTCTTGACTTTCTTGAATATCCTCTCTAAGGATAGTAGAGTGCAGTTGTTGATATAACTGCAGTGTGATTGAAAACTGGGGCCATAATGTCATGGACCATAATCTCATTTTCGTTCAGAAATTGTTCATTTTCTTGCCTCAACAATAAAAAATTTGATCTGAATTTTCCTCTTCCCCTTCTCCTCCACAGGAAAAAAACCCCAAACAATCAAAACAAATGAGAAAAACAACCAATTCAATTGGAAGACTGGAAAGTTGAGAGCCTTTCCAAACTGTACCATAACTAGGTGGTCATTCTTCATATTGAAACAATACCTGGCCATTGAGAAAAAGCAATTCTCAGATAATTCAAATACTTCTCATTCTAGGCGGATATCACAATACTTCATAAATGGCCTTTCTGGCAGAATTTCTACTGTCTAGACATTGAAATGTCTAGCATGTCTGGAAAGTGAAATGCTGCTCCCCAAAACACTTGTATTAAAATTGTAAGGCATGGAGGTGATGGTTATTTCTCCAAAAAAGCAAATAACCCATCAGGATTGTCTTCTCCAAGTGCTACTAAGAAGAAAAGAGTGATGACAGGAATTCAGCTGCCGATTTCAGTCCCAAGGGATCTGAAACATCATCCTTACCTTTGAAATCATTGGTGCTGTAACTGTCCCGGACACAGACTGACACATAGATGGGCAGTGGGTTCTGGCCATCACACAGGGCTTCTTGCTGCTCTGAAAGCTTGTGGGGGTCTTTCTGGTTTTGAAGAAAAAGTGTTATGTGGGAGGAGAGTGAAACAACGCATGGTGAATTCACTGGCCCCAGTGCTGCAGGAGCTGGGCAGCTCCACCCCCTGCACACAGGACATACCCCAGCAGCTCCACCACATGGAGCACTGCAGGTAGCCCCACCAACCAGCACAGACCAGGCTATCAGGCTCCAACCTGGCTTTGTGCATGGATTCACAAAAAGATGAGGGGGGAGACAACTATTTCTGCACATGTGTCTATACTTCCTAGGAAGTATTGTCCTGACAAGTAGGAAGAGGGGTGGGTTGCTCCTTAGGCTGAAGAGTGGTAGTGAGCCATCCTTGCTATCTGGAATCTGAAGGAAGCCCTCGAGCATGTTGATACTTAATTTCCTTTCCTACAACACAACAGCTAGCACAGTCCAGCCTTGCAAGGGGACTGAAAATTGGCAGCAAATTATTTGCACCCCACCCACTTTTTCTTTTCTGAAAAAGCATATTGTGATTGAACAGGTTTATAAAAAACATGAAATATCATTAACTACTGAGAAATTTAAGAGCAGCTAGTTCTGGAAAATTAGGGAGAGTTAATAGTTACATAGCAATACATATACATAGCACTGCTCAAAGGGGAAAATGTTTGGTTAAATTGTGAGGGGGGACCTCATCTATCTGAGATTAAACAAGAGGCATCTGTTTAGTTCACACCTTTGTTTAACACCTAGTACTCCTCTCTGTATGCATTTATGTTCTGTTTACATACATATAATGTTATATATGTATTTATATAAAAATAATCCCTAATGAATGGTTGAATGATTGTACCATTTCTGCCCCCGCTGGAGGGCACTTCTGCTCAATCCTCAACCACTCACCCTTTCCCACTTTCCAAGTGCCAAAGCACACATCCTGGAACTGTGATCCAAATGGGGAGAAAAGGAAATGGACTGCTGTACTGTAGGGGTAGAAACCCCTTCAAGTAGCAGAAAGGCAAATCTGTAATTACTTATAAAAATTAGTATCACTTAAACCATGTGAGTAGTGCTTCTGAGAAAAAGTTAAATATGTACTTGCCTCCAGTGTACATGCAGATCAAGTTACCTGCCAGTAGATGCAATTCACTGAGCATTCTACCTGTTTCAGAGTTACTTGAGATAGTTTTCACATTCGTGAGATTACTCTGCTTTGCATTTTGAAGTTGTTTTGCATGAGTAATTTGCATCTCAGATGCACTTCCCAAGATTGCCTTCACTTCCATTTAAGTAGCAGCCAGAGTTGAAATGGCTGCATCCACAACTTAATTTATTAGCATATAGGATGCATTTCTCTCTAGGCAAACTATTAAAGGAGTTTTAAAAATCCGGTATTTTGTTAACACAGAGAATTTCCCTCTGCATGGAGATACATTCTCCAAAAAGATGGACTAGTTTCCCCTCTATCCACTAAGGGAAAAACACATGGTTCTTTAAGAAAGGGAATATACATCATACCCCATCATTCAGTAGGTACTCAATCATGAGACCCCAAAGATCTATAAATGATGTCCTGTATCCCTCTTCTTTCCGCTGACAGAGCTGCTTGTTGTAGTACTTCATGCGATCCATGGAGAAACAGCCCATCTTGCATTTTGTTGCTTGTTTCTGGGCTTCACCAATATGTGAGTCCAGGTCCTTCTGTGACCAGTAGGCATCTCTATATAAGTTGGCCATGGTCCTGGAGAAAGACAACAGACAGCAAAATTCAAAAGGAGAAGAAAAGACTGTAAATTTTGTGCTTTAGGAATAGAGGTTTACAATTAAGCATTTCCTTCTGCTCACACATAGTCTGGTTTAGCTACTCCATTCAGCAGAATGAACACTCTAGACCTTCTGTGACTGTTTTTAAAGATGGCCCTGAAGAATGAAGTGGGGTTTTTGTTCTTGACCTTTTTTTGTAAAGCAGAACTGGCAGAAGCTTAAGGGATAAAACTGCTAGATGTGAAAATAGATACATTTGTGAAGCACAAATTAGGCAGAAAATTATAATATATTTTCCTAGCTTGTTTTTCAGAACCTTAAATTCATTCATATCAGATGCTCTCTCTTGGCTTTGGTTAACTTAATGTTAATCTTATGATATCACTATGCTTTGTTTTAACATCATCCTCTATTTTACCAACCTCCTCTACATGGGACAATCAGATATCAGGCAGGCATAGGTCCTGTGAGCAGGGAATAACACTGGCCAGAGAAACAAAAAACTGACAGGTTGCAGGGGTAAGTGTGCACTATCCAGCAGTTTTTTCCAGTTAGAAATCACAGCCAGTCTCAGAAGTTAATGGGAGCCACCACAGCTGAGCCATCAAGAAAGGAAGAGGCACTGTTGCTAATCCTGAGAAGATTTCTTTAGGCACTTCTGTGCCTCACTGGTTCTTACAGCCTTGAAGTTGTCGGATTGTTTTCAGTTTGATAATATGCAAACATCACAGCTCTCTTCTTAGACTCTTTTTCATATATCTCGAATTGTTTCTTTGGCCAAAGAAAAACACTTCTATTTTGAGATTTGTTTTCATACTTTGTAACTGTACACTGACACTGCTTCTGCTCTGTTCTCACAGACAGAGACGGACAGAGAGAGAGAGAGGATCCCAGAAGCCGAGCAGGCTGGGGGGATTCTCCTCTCCTTTTCATATCTCTGTTTCATCTAAATAATCTTATTAAAGCCTTCTGATTTCTAATCACTCAATCTATGGACTTTGTTTGTTCTTGGAGCAGCTCCTGAGAAGCAGGGCTGTTCCATCAGATCAACAAGGCACGATGCTATGGGCATCTACAGTTACATCCACAGTAGCTACTTACCTAGAAAGCATCTCGATGAGTGTAATTGTCGTATGCACATTTAACTGCTGCACATGTGGAGTTGATAGGCACAGTAAAGAATTGCTTGTAGAAAAAGTGTGCACCAAGTCAAGCTAATATTTAATGGCCTGTTACAGAGAGACTTGTTTATATGATGTTTGAAGAAAATCTCCTAATGCCTGTTTTTAGAAGCTACTCTCTGCAGACCCTCAAAAGGTGTGGTGAGGCCTCCTGCTCGAGCTGGCTTACCATGTGGTGCCGGACAGCCCGCTGATGTATGTTATGCAGTCCAGGAGGTTTAACTTCTTGAGTCCCATGAGGCTGCCATACAATCCTGTCATTGACTTCAGTCCTCCACCTGTCGTGATGATAGCCACAACGGGGACCTGTTGGGCACAGGGAGGATGGGACATTCACACTGACAGCATTCAACACTGCACCCCAAACTGCAATGGGGTCTGGTCACCACAGCCAGCCCAGGTCCTGATCTCAGAGCCCAGGTCCCTCTTCGGAAGGAAAGACTCCAAAACCAAGCAACAACTGCTACTGCCACTTATTTCCCTTTGGATAAATATGGGTTCAGAGATTAGGCCAAACTTGGGTTCTTGCCCATCTCTAGGGCAAATACAGGCACAGATGAATAAGAAACCTTCTATGGAAACCATTATGTATATTCTCTACATCTCTCACTCCACCACTCTTCTTATTTTACATGCTGACTACTAATGTATGAAAATCTGCATGGTAATCCCATGAAGAAATAAATTCACCCTCACTTTTTCTTCGGTATCTTGGAGTTATTTTGAAATAAAGTATATTTATTTTAAGGAATTTCAAAACTGCAAGGAACAGAAGCTGCAAGAAGCGCTCAGAGATGTTTTTCCTAAACTCTTACAAAGTGGTGAAATTGGAACGAGGGAAAAAAAATCTTTGCTCTGTAATGTATTCAGTATTTCTGAACCAAGCTCAGCATGGCAGGGATGAACACAACTTTTAGTAATTAATCATTACAATGGATAGCAATGAAGCATGATACCTGCAACCAGCGTTTTCAATAAAAAACCTTGCCAGCAGAAGCAAATGTACTTAAGACATATGGACAAGCTTGTACCTGCACAGCAGATATGTGTGACCTGTTTTGCTGACCACTCATTTACATGAGTACATGAAAGCACTAAAGATTCAAGTTCTATCCCCTCAGCACACACGTACTTCTTGATCCTGCAGATCGTGTGGTAGGTGAAAAACATTTTTGAGAGCACTTGCTACATATCTCTTTCTTTTCCCCAGGAAAGCCATCTCTTCAGAACATAAGTTAAACCCAAAGCGCATGTCCAGGTCTTGGTGGCATGAACAATTACTAAGATAAAAACAGATACATATATTAAATATTAACACACCCATATCAATCTTAGGACTTTGATCAAATATAATCTACAGCACCCTTCCCTTCAAACAAGATGATGCAATATGACAGGAGCAAGAAAGAATCATTTTACTATTTTTAAAAGTAAGAAAATTATGTTAATTAGTAAGACTAACTAGTGGCGTTTTGCCAAATTATTGCTAATTGGAAGAAACTATGTCAAGTATTTACAAGTAAAACAAAATATTTGAAAAATATTCTACAACTTTAAGACTGCCAAGTTTAGAAAATCCGTGCAAATGGTCAAAAGCGAAAGCATAGATTCCTATGTCACAGGTTATTTTCCTGTTTGAAATCTAAAATAACACCCGGTTTTCAAAGGCTGGCATTTTCAACGTGGAGGAAAGCTCTCCTTTTGAGGAACTGGAGTGGGAAGGCATCCCCCTCTAGCGGTGAGCACCGCTGGGGAGGGTGGCCGCGGAGCCCAGCCTGCCGGAGACACCTCGGTGACATCCAGCCCCTGGCTGGGAGAGATGGGCCACGGAACAGGATTCCACCCCTGCTGCTCCCTTCTGTCTACACTTGCACAGGCTGCTTCAGGGAAGTTCTATTTCACATCAACCTTGACTCAGAAATTGTAAGGCACAACTTTTTCCAGAGTGAGACTTCATTGGCATCTATTTTGAAACTGAGTAAGTCATTCCTTAAGACCCCACGGTTGTAGTTTATTTCCCTGGGCATTTGTGCTCTTCTGCTCACTAATCTCCCTCCTGGTTCTTCCTGCCCTGCTCCTACAAGACATCAATAGGCAAGAGATGGGCATAGTCAGGTCAGAGCTACCTGGCCAGGAATTTTCAAACAGCAGGGGTTTGCTTTTTATTCCAGTGACAGAACCTCTCTCTCCTACTGTGGCCACAATTCCAAATAAACTAGTAAAGAAATGCAATTATGAGCTTTTTCAACCACCAGATTTGGAAAAAATCAGCCAAATTATTACAACCTTATTTGTAAATGAAGACACACAATGGGAGTTGAGTTACATGGAGCTGCAAAAGCTAGTTTCCATTGTAAATCAAGATACAAACAAACTGTTTCTAAAGTTCTCTGAAAGTAAAATAAATAAGCAGGATGTGTTCCTGTTGTGGAATAACACTGATTTTCCTATTATCATTGACCAGTTGCTGTTTTGAAATGAATGACAGAAAACTCTGTTTGAATTAGAATTTTTTGTTTCCATTTATTTCTTAGTCAGGCAGGCACACAAAAATACCAGTTTGTCCAGTTCTGTGTTTTCCATACCACTGTGGATAACCTGAAGTACCTCCATGTTTACTGATGAGTACTGATGAGCCTCTCTATAGATGTCAAACCACAAGCCAACTTGTTTACCTTAGTTTCTATTCAACATATAGTACAACTGACTTAACAGAATACAAGGTTTATCACCACTGAATACTGACAGTAAAGCAAAAAATAATTCTTAATTTCTGATTAGATTAAATGTTTACTTCTGACTACTCTTTTTTTGTTGTTAGCTGGCTTTGTTCTTTTTGTGAATTTCAGAGCTGACATTGACAAAAAAAATATTCTGTGGTCAGAACGAAAGGGCTAATGCTGAAATAAACACATTTATTTTAATGTTTTATCAACATTTACTAATTAAAGCCAAATCTTCCAAAGGCTAATTTTGTATTATACATTGTGCATGTATTTTATGTTTTATTGTAAGCACATTCTAGTTTTCAGACTGAGAATGCTTGCTTGTGTCATATCCATGTGGCTAAAACAATAGCAAAATCAATTAACCAAGTCTTAGGGAATAGAAGAAAATCTCTTACCAAGGTTTTGCTGTCACATTCAAGTCAAATCTTTTCTCCTGGAAAACAAGAATGTATAATTTTTTAATTTTAAATTTTCTATTTTCCCTTTCTGTTTTGGGGTCAGAGCCTGATTTATACCCCAGCAAGGTCTGGCAATCACAAATTTCAATATCTGAGATCTTGGCATATATTTCCAAAAGCATTCACTTATCCTTAAGGAACATCCTTACCTACAGATCCTAAATCCTTCCAGTCTGTAGAAACCATTAAGCATCCTGGTATAAGAGGTTTCTGAGACTCATGCAGTAGATTCCATTTCCTGTGCTACACAAAAAATTTCTGCAGCATCCTTAATTACCATTTTTTGTGTGTTTTTCATTATTTATGCTCCAGTACACAGCACATCTTTGACATCCTGGCCATAGTTTCACAGTGAAGAGACTGCAAAGTCTGCATTTGCTTGTGCCAATACTTTATCCTCTCTTAAAAATCATTATTTCAATCTTCATATTAAGTGACAAAACATGCTTTCTTCTAAGAGGATTTTATAATTGTCCTTTTAAAGCAATATTCTTATTATATGACTTAAAATACATACTCTATGACTTATATTTTCAGCCTATTTCAATATTTTGTCCTCTTAAGTATATGGTTGACTAGGTTTATTGATGTTTTCCTATTTTGTGCTGAAGGAGCAACTTTCGGTGTGGACCCTAAGCAAAGGGGAAGTCGGTGAGTCTTTGTGTAAACAGGGAGAGCTGTTCTGAAGGAAGTGTGGTATTTTCTTACATCCTTGTAGGTCTCTGTATCCCCTACTGGCACATAATGGAGAATAATGCAGGGATAACCTGCTTATGTGGAGAAAACATCTGGAGAAACAAAGCTCCTGTTTTCTCAAAATATAATAAAAAATCAGAAGGTTTCTGACGTTCTTAGCAGCCATCTAGGACAACATTATGAAGAATGGTTTCTATTTGGGTGACTTTTTATTCCCAACAGCTGGAAGTGATGCTTACCTCTGCAATGGTCGTTTTCCTTCCCATGGGCAGCGAGTTCAGCATCACGACTGGGGAGCCTGTCTCTGTACTGTACCTACAGGACCACTGGGAAAACAACATGCTTTAGGACAAAACCAGTAACAGGTTCACCCTCTCTCCTTCCTCCCACTTTCTCAAGAGACACTCAAAATCCCTCCATCACTGAGGCCACCCCAACATACAGGGTGGTAGCGCCTCTTCTTTGGCAGCATGACATCCAGCGTTGGCTCCGCATACTTGATGTAATGGAACTCGGTGGGACACGATGGGCTGACAACTCCATTGGGGCCCAGCACAATATCCTGCGTCCCCTCAAATGAGCCCTTCACAGTGAGGGAAAGCTCCTTCTCTAAAGTAGCAAAACAGAGACCATGAGAAAAGTTAATATGATTAACCAGAAAAATGTGCCGGCTTGATTAAAAGTTGGGTGCAGGTAGCAGAGCTTTGCCTAGTGGGAAGTGCTGGTACTGAAGGGAAAGGAGTGAAGTTCTCTTTTGAGAGAAAGGGGACTCTGAATATTCCTGCTGTGATACAGAATTAGGAATATTCCAATAAATTTCAACTTACTGTGCATTTAATAAGCCTCATTAACACATATCTAGATGAGGTCATTGTAGTCTATAACAACCTAATGTGTTTACCTGACATTAACTTCACTGAACACTGTAAGCACTATTTATTACACTAACACATTGTATGAAAGGAACATCTTCTCATCAGTAAGCATGCAACTACTGGTAAATTGACAACAAAGCAATAACCTTACTTGATTTTTGCTTCGTCTTCTCTGCCACTTCAACTTCCAAGCAGCAAAGTTCACGACACTGTGAAAGACAGATTGCAGGAATTTGTGAGAACAATCACAACTCATCCTCATTATAGGGGGCTCTGGACCCCTCAGCTGGGAGCCACTTGGAGTTCTGGATTCCCTGGCATCTCTGGGCTTTTTCCCATTAGCTACTGACTAAAGAAAAGAAAAAGCTTGGAGGGACGTGTAGGCATCCCATGTGGGACAATGACATAAGATTTAGCACAGTGAGAGAAATATACAAAGGTAGAAAAACAATCCTGTCATTTTCAGGATAGTAGCATAAATACAAAGGGTTAAACTAGGAGCTAAATAAATAAAGATTTGTTACTGATAAAAGAAGAGCCAGTAGTAGGAAGGGTTTTCTGAAGAAGCATTGCCATTAGCATTTTGGAGGTGGATTTTATTTCATGGCACTCACTCTTCTTACACATAACGTTTTTTTGATAAATTAGTATTTCATGCAGAACTTACCCACAGAGCATGGTTCATCTCCAAGGGGAGGAAAGGGCTAGGCAGATTATCAGTAAGTGGCTTCACAGCCTTTTTGTCAGTGTATTCTGTTAACGTTTTGTGAAGTACTGGTACTGGAAGAAAATTGTGTGTGTTTGTGTGTGTGTGGTGTGGTCAAGTATAGGACAAATGGGAAATAGGGAAGTGTAGGACAAATGGGATGTCACCAATGAACATGTAAATAAAATATCCCATTCTGAAAGTATCTAAATAGGAAAGAGGAAAGAAAGAGAAAGAACTGGCCTACTTGCTTCTCTAACCCCCACCCTCCCTTTCACTTTACATCAAGCAATCACTTAAAGAAAATATCTTGGGAAAGACACATACCACCAGCACTCCATTGGTAGCAATTGTTTCATGAGGACCAGGTCTGGGAAACAAAATGAAAATCATGCATTTTTTTTAAGTTAAACAAATCCCACCCATCTTTACCCAGGATGTTGCCCTTTCTTCCTGCTTAAAAATGCTACAGTGTGAGGGACCCCAGCAGGCACATAGCAAGCTCCTTTCCTTGCTTGCTTGGGCTGAGCACTTCTCTGAGGGGCCTCATCTCTGTACCAAAGCTGAGCAATATATATCATGGCTATTTTTTTACAGTGCAATGTTCATGATCATCTAAAATGGATTCTGATGTTAGGGAGCCAAATTCTTCTCACTGTAACACAAATAAAGTAAATAAAACAAATGTATTGAAGAGGTAACATGCTGATAAACCGGCATATCCTTGTTGAGAAGCCAGTTATATGTATTTGCTGGCATGCAAATATCCTGAGTTGGAAGGGACCCACAAGGAGCACCAAGTGCAACTCCTGGCCCTGCACAGGACAACCCCAAGAGTCACCCGTGTACTTGAGGGCACTGTTCAAATGCTTCTTCAACTCTAGCAGGCTTGGGACTGCGACCACTTCCCTGGGGAGCCTGTTTCAAAGTGGCACAGGGCAGCGGGTACCAATTACATGAGAGAAAAAAAAAAAGCTTTCCAGATCATTCAGGTGAAGTCAGGAGATGGTGTGGAGTGACTTGACTTCTGGTCTTGGGTCCCCATTAGCTCAAGAGCTGACCTTAGGCTGGTCACTTTATTTCTGCCATGCCTTAGTTACCTTGTGGCAGCACAGAGATAAAAGTGGTGATTCGTGGATGGCAGAATGGCTATGCTGAAGAGAGAGCCTTACTCCTTACAAGAGTTTCCATCACATTGTGATTGTGCCAGGCAGAAAGAAAACACAGTTACTAGGATTCAAACAGTACTGCAAGGGAAAACTGAAGGAATTGGAGATACACTGGAAACCTAACCAGGTATGTTTCAACACTAAAAGTGTATCCAATACAGAGCCTGAAACAGGCAAGGAAAAATTGATAGGCAAGAATGCTCACACACTCAGAAAGCCTTCTGAAATGTCCCCAGGTAGACAAATCACAGAATTATAGAATAGTTTGGGTTGGAAGGGACCTTAAAGATCATCTAGGTCCAATCCCCTGCCATGGGCAGGGACACCTTCCACTGGACCAGGTTGCTCTAAGCTCCATGCAGCATGACCTTGAACACTTCCAAGGATGGGACATCCACAATTCTCTGGGTAACTGGTAGATGCATCTTGGAGAGCAGCTAAGCTAGAGAACAAGCTGATAAGTCAGGTGTCGGAGACTGCAGCAAGGATGCTGCAGGAGAAGGCTGGCACTTTTTAACAGAAATACCACAAAGCATGACTTCTAATATTGTGGGGTTTTTTTGTTTTATCACTAATGATTTTTGCAATTTTAAAATCATCTCTGTATCACTTACGCGACCTCCAATTTGAATTCAACCTCTAGCTCCTCCTTGGCCTGAAAGCAAGAATAAGATATTAAATGAAGTAGCTATATCATGCTTTGTTCCTTGTCTAAACCCAAGTCCTTGATAAGCAATATTGATGTTATTGGTTGCAATGAGTAGCCTATGATAAATATTTCGAGGTGGGTGGTCTGAATCAACATTTCAGCCAGATGATTAAATGATTCCTTCCTTATCTCCTTCTGTCTTCAAGATATCATCAAAACAACCTATACATCTATTTCTTAGTGTGAAGCTGCTGCAGAAACACAATTTGCAACTTCTTCTGTTTTCTGAATTCCACCTTTTCTCCCAATTATTTCCAGCACTGTCCTGCCATGACTTACTGTACTGGCTATTATCTTAGAAACTAAATATACTTTACACACATTGCTTTACCATAATAAACAGAGGACAGTATAAGTGAGTGATTCAGAGTTGGTGTTACGCAACCCCAAGTAAGGCAGTGTTGATCTGTACAAGATGGTTGTAAATGACATCGTTTGGATACCAGAATCTGTCCCTGGTAGCAAGAAGTTGCACATGAGATATTTTGCTGATCTTGTCTTTCGATCTCAAAGGGCATCAAGATTATTTCCCCCATTTTATAGATGGGAAATTGAGTGAATCGTCTTTCATTCATAGTGGGATACGCACAGGGGAAACTTCATCTTTGTCTTTTGGCATGAAAGTAGACACAAGCAAAGGGGTAGGGGTTTATGAACTGTGGGAATCATTCATGTTATGAATTACATGAGGGAAAAAATGTACAGATTATTCACTCTGCAACAGCTGTACAGCCTTGGTGTTGCTCAGAAGTAGCTTACAGTTAGAGCCCTCCCACACCTACTGCACTGTTTCAGTACTATGGTATTTAATAATTTGTAAAATATTGGAAAGAGGGGTTAAGACTATCAAATTCAGATTTTTTTACCACATTTTTGTGCTTATAATTTGAATGGCAATTCATGTACTCATTATTGGGATAAGTAATCCATGGCAGGTTCAGAAAGATTTTGAAAGTGTACTATAACTCTCCATTGGTTTCTTAGTTGCCTTTGTTGCTTAGTTGCTCTCACATTTGGGCTAGGCTTGAAGTACAGGATCACTGTTCTTTCAAGTGGAAGTTTAGCAGTATCAAAGAGTGCACACAGGAGATGGTCATCTGGAGTAGCAAAATCCTCATCATACACTGTGAGCTCCAGCACGTTCTGTAAAAAGAGAACATAGTTTCTTAGGCTGGACATCATTAGCTCCAGGCAGTAAGTATTGCTGAGGATGTGCATGAGAAGAAAAGCTGAGAAATTAAATATCATCCCCCTTTAGAAAAACATACTTGAACTGCATATTCATTCTTGCCTATTAATTTTAATTGCTGTAACAAAATACATTGGGCATACCTATACAACAGCTTAGGTAACTCCCAGATTCTGTATACATCTTGCACTGACTCATAAGTCTGTCATTTCCCTAAAAGTTCAAAACTGAGCTCACTTTCTGGCCCTCCTATGCAGCACCATTGAACAGACGTAGGAACTCTGTTAAATACTTTGAGCAGTCCTTTATTATGTGCTGTCTCAAAGAGATCTTGGGCACAGTTCAGCAGACACATACACAAAAACTTCAGGCTGCTTCAAGCAGACAACTTTGGTTCCTTACCTTGACCTGACTCTGGATTCTGAAGTAGAAGGTTTCATTCCACACTGGATTGTCGGAGTTTCTCACGGTTTTAGTGCGTGACCTTTCACACGTGGCAGTCGGCAGCCACAAGGACACGTAGCAATCAGCCTGGCTTACTGGGGAGGGGGAGAGGCAAAACAATTGGTAATGTGGCAAAGGCAGCAGTGCTGCAGGACACTGGAAAGGTTACTGCAGCAACTGGTACCAACAACAAGCATAAGTTATTTAAAGATAGAAACACCCAATGCAATGTAACTCTTTCCAAGATTCTCTTCTGAGAGGGAAAAAGCATAGACCACAAGATGACCTAGAAGAGAAGGTGGTTTCTGTTCTTCCTTGCATGAGTTACAGACAACAGTGATGTTGTGTATTAAAAAAAAGGGTGAGAATTTTTCCTTCTAGTCAACCACTTCGATTTCTCAGCCAACAAGCTTTCCCATGCTCATGTATGCATGCACACACACACTAACCCTGAGCTGCTGTCTGATTAGGGGGGCTGGGATCCTCCTCCACTTTTTGAGAACAACTGCAAAAGGTCTTCATCTCTGCCTTGCCCTCAGTGATTTTCTTTGTGAGACTTTGTGAAAGGAGGTGCAGAACTACCCCTGCTGTATGACAAAGCACACAGAGGCTTCCTCCAGAAGGAGCTCATTGAACGAGACATTGGAATTGAAGCAATTCAGTGGCAATTCTTGCCACTGCCAAGAAGAGAGGGACCAAGTCTCTCTCCCAAAACACACCAGGAGAAAGTTAAAGAAGGATTTTATATCTCCTTTCTTATAGGCACCTAAATTAAAGTATATCTCAAGCAGCTACAAAAATGCTTTATACTGTGTTTCTTCTTGCAGGTTATGCAAGGTATTTCAGCACCTTGAAAACTTCTCTGTCACAGTTTTGAACAATGAAATGATCAAATATTATGTAATGCAAAAGGTAACTAGCTTTGAGAATGGATGTCCTATGATGTGTGATTTTTGAGAAAGACAAGCGATGGCAACAGTAAATGGAGATAATCCTTCACCAGCAGATAAGGACTCTGCAGGCAGAGCAGGGAACAGGAGATTGTGCATTTGCCTGTGGGGAAAAGCAAAATCTTGCCTGGCTGCAACAGGAACTTTTTCTCTTCTTTTCCTTTTCTTTCCTTCTCCACCAGCTTTTGTCCAGTGTCACCCTACAGCTACTAACCGTCTCAAACTGGTTGGAGGCTGCATTTTAGGCTGTTGAAAGTGTTAAAGAAGCCTTGTTGCTTTTCTCTCCAAGTGAGAGTGAAAAACTGAAATTCAGAACTGCTTGAAAAATTATACAGGAATTGTGATGGGTCAATAGACACCTAAATTATCGGTTTTCTACTCTTTAACATTATAATGTGGAAGCAACAACAAAATAAGTTTACTTCTGTCAAAATTTTTTCTAATAAAGTTGTGGAGAAATCAACGTATTCCTACTGAGTTAAAAAAAATCTTCTGATAGAAAAGGTTTTTTTTGGAAAATATTCAGTGGGCCCTAATCTTCCCTTTTCCTGCTGTATTTCACATTTCATATCTTAGTTTGGATTTTAAAATAAGGTTCTGACAGCAATTTCACTATTTTTGTCTAGAATCATATCATTTGCTTTAATTCCACCTTCCCACCACTCTTCTCTCTTAGCCTCATTCTGAAAAATAGTGAAAAATGACTGCTTATTCACCTTCTTCACCTCTTCCTTTTTGTAGTGAGAACTTTCATGTCTTCCTAAATAATTTGACTTCCACTCTTAAGGACTGTAGTCTATTCAGTCCCTCTGGATGTAAAATTTGTTCCAGTCATTATTCTGTTTCCTCAAATGTTTTGGTTTGTTTCTTTTTTTCAATCTGGGAAATTCCAGGTAGACAACAATGTTTTGAAAATTTCTGAAACTGTAAAAATATGTATGCAAATACATTTGAGAACCTAGAAGTAATGCTACTGATTTTAAAATGCATTAAAAGTGATTTTGTTTAACTACCATATAATTTTGGATTTATCACCGGAGATCAGTGACCCATGGCTGTTTGGCTGGCAAGTACTCTATTCTACTGATGTGATTCATCATTCTTGTATCTTAACTGTACTTTGAGATACAAAGCATATCAAGCAATCTTTAATTATATAAGTAGATGCAGCCAAACTAGTCAGCTGCGTATTTAATGCAAAATATTGCCTCAGTTCTGCTTGCACAATCTCTTTCTGCAGCCTCGTTATTTGCCTTGTTGACTGACACACAGAAGATCTGAGATGAGTCCCCAATGAGACCTTTCTGTGTTCTTGCTTCATCACACATGTGCCACAGCCATGGACTGGAAGGGAGGTGTAGGGAGTGCAGCCCAGTGGTATGACCTAGGATACACCTGTTGTCTCCCTCACTCAGAGCTGTGACACGGGGAAGTCCTCTGATACACCTTCCAGAAAAGCATGTGACAACCACAGGGTAAGACGGGAATGGTACTGCATGGTAAATCCCCATCTTCATCTCTCAGGAAATCTTTCCTGACTCTTCCTGTGCAAGACATTATAGAGCCAGTCACTGCTGCTTACAGAAAACAGGAGAATCAAGAGAATCATGAGTGTTACATCATTTCCTTTCCACGCTTACTCCCGAACTAATTTCAGCGTCCTTCCACAGGCAGTCACGTAGCTCTATTTACTCCAACGAAACAAACTGCTAACTTGTCTATTTTGTGTGAAACACCTGTCCTCAGTGCACATGTGGATAGTCCCTGTCCTTTTACAAAACAGTGGTGTTTTCCTTTCCAGCTTACTCCCTTCCCACCACTTTCCTGCCACATGACTCACACTCTTGCCCAACTGCAAGTCTGCTGCAGGAGCATTAGAAAGGACCAAGCATCCAGCCCTCAGTTAGCGTGATTTTTTTTTTCTGCTATTTCAGGGTAATTAATGATGTCATTAGCCTGATCGTAATGATTGTAAAAAGTTTTTCCTTTTCAATTCATCTTTGTCAGAACCAAGATTGAGGAGGTTGAAAAGGTTTGATTCTCCCGGCCACATTTCCCAAGATGCTCCAACCCATCAGCCGAATTACCCCTTGTTTTTGAAAACACAGAATGCAGTCTTTCTTCATCTACCTGCGTCAGAAATTCTCCTTTCTTTGAGAGAAAGTATTTATCCTCAGAAAGACATTCAAGTCTTGAAACCAGTCAGAAAGCACAGGGAGAACAATGGAATAGAAGCAAGCAGCAAGGACTGACCTGGTTTATAACAATTTGCATGAACACTGGGCTATTTCAGAGACACTAAGAAAATGTTGTTATAAAAGTATAAAAAATACTATTTGGCTATTCTCTGTGTTACCAGTAAGAATGGCGATACTTACAGGCATCCACTCGCTGGAGATTTCTCATCCGGATTATCCTTACGGTCAACAGGTAGCAAGGAGAGGATTCTATCTGGAGAAAAACAGTAAAAGGAGGCCTGAATAAGCCTTTGGTGGGAAAAAAATTCAAATGTGCAAACTAACTTTGTGCCACAAAACAGAAATACAGTTGGTAAAATTTGGGTCATTTATCTCACTATTCTGCCGATGAAGCTTCTGCTGTTAAAAATGTCTTAACATTTTATATATTTCACTGTCTTTTTGCTTTGTTACTCTGAGACTCCAGATTGCTCATCAGAGCAGAAAAGACTGGGATAAATCCCTGACAAGTTACAGAGCCTCTGAGATTCTTGCAAAACCCATTGCTCTGAAACTGCTGAGTCTAATCTAAAACATAGATACAATAAGTCTCTTGAACCGAGTAAATGCACTGGTGAGCACCATGATGAAGTTGTCAAAATGCCATCAGTCTAAGTCAAAGTGACAGTAAATCTCCTTAGTAACTACCATAAGGTTCCATAGCATTGAAAAAAGTGCTGTGGGGAATACCAGTTGTTGTGGATCCCCATGGGATAAACCTGAAGTACCACTCTTTAAAAGGTGATTTTGCCTTCTGCTTCAAAAACATCGATTTCCTGCACTTTACAATTGTATGGGGAAAAGAGTAACAGTAATGTGAGCTTTTGTAAATCACAACTATGAGATAAGCCAGTGGCTGAAAATTGTTTCCAGAGGACCTAGGATCTAAAGAGTTAGGTATGGGTTACCTTTGGAGAAAAATAAAGCATACTACCTTCCTCCAAAAAAACCCCTGAAGACTGAAAGTGCTTAACTTCCTTTGTTCCCTTTGAATATCTCAGCCTTAATCTTCTATAAAACAAGTCTCTCCAGGTTTTGTGGCTGCAGGGACCTCTTCCTATTTATTATTAGAAGATAAATGTGAGTTCCTTCTTCTAAGGAAGACTATTTCCTGCTGGCTCATTCCATAAACCTGTCTCTGGCTCAGAATTATCTGCAAAAGGCTATTTTGACTGAGCCAATAAATAAATCAGCATTTCCTGTGGCTGTGACACATGGCTATTTCCTCACGCTCCTAGGAACATTTCCACCTGCATAAATGGTTACAACAGAGCTCCAAAAAATCATTCTTTCTGAAAACTGCTATTTTTATCAATAGGTTTCCTCTCATTTAGGAGCACCCTTCTGTTTCTATAGCACTTCAACAACTATAAACAAGCAGACAAAATAGATGTTAAGACAGAGATAGAAACTGGAAGAACCTCACTTGAACCAAGTTTTTCTTTTCTCAAGAGATCAACATAAAAGGGCCTTATTTACAGATGGAAAGATAATTATACCTCTTCTGTCACAACAAATTACTTTTCCAATATGTGATTAGAGTACTCTATTCTCTCCTCTAACATATCATGTTATGTTAAAATCTTTTTACAGAGTTCTTAAAAACCATTGCTGTTTCCACCCCTCTTATGTGTGTCTCAAGAATTCTATGTTGTTTTTTTTTTTTAGTGCTTCTTCATGAAACTCAACCTATGAAATCTATTTACCTTCTATTTCAATTATTCTCAAAAGAGAAAAAACCTTACAGAAGCTGCAAAATTTGCAGACAAAGGCTATGTCCTCAGAGTTACCCCATGCAAAGACACTGGTGCAGATTTTAGAAACAGTATAGCCATGTTAATACAGTTCTACACCCTGTTAATTTACCCTTCTTCTCAGCCGGGTAATTAGCAAAGGTGGATCACCACACTCACATGTTAGGAATGAGCTTAGGCACCTCAGCATATGCCCTAGAAGGCAGAAACTCATTGTTCCTTAGGATCTGCATAAACATGGGGGAAATTCTCGCAGACATTTATCTCCAGAGATTGCGCAAGTTGCTGCCAGCTCCTGGATCAGCTCCAGCAACACTTCCTCTGACAAGTAGCATTGCTTGATTGAGAACCAATGAATTCATTATTTGCAAAGCAATTTGAGATTCTTAGATAGGAAAAAAAGTGGGTTGGAGTTTTTTTTTAAGGATGGTTTCTTCCATCTGATTGCCTTCTTCCCGGTTCCCATGCAATGACTTTCTAACATGTTAGTCAGATTTTCTCTATCTGGCATGGGGAAATCACTTCTCAGAGATGCAGCATTCACAAAAGGATTTACAGAAAATTCACAAAAAAAAAAGAAAAAAAAAATAAATTCAGTGGCTTAACAGAAGAAATCAGGACCTGTGCTTGCACTAGGGATGCAGATGCCAGCAGTCAGTTATCCAAGGAAAAGGCAGGAGCCAAGCATCAGTTGTCCTGGCAGCCCTGGACCTGCTACTGGCAGTAGCAAAGACAATAGGGATAGTAGAATTCACCTGATGATCAGGCCTTGCTAGTTCTTCCGCTCCCAGGAGGATTTGCTATTTTAATTAATTCCAGTAACATCTCAAACAAAAGGAATGTATTTAAATAGCAACTGTGACAACTATAACATGATGTACTAGGGTCTAGTTACAAAGAAAATAGCAGTCATGCATGTATAAAACAATAGACGGAGGTTCTGTTATTCTGTTTACTTACTTAACACCTCATATGATATCCTTAACAAAAGGAAAAGGCTGCTGCTATGTAATGGTGTTCCATATATGGGGAGGTTTCCACCACAGCAAATTGTCAATTTGTCAGCTTGTCTTCAATTTGGTGCTTCCCAGCTTGTGCTCATGTGCATGTAGCACAGCAGCATGTGGTACAGCACTCTGCAATACCTGTGCATGAGGAGAGTGTACAGTGCCAGTTTCTCTGAAGTCCCAGGGAAATGAAGTTTTACTGGGATTTTCAAAACAGCAGCTCCATCTAACGTAGAACAGACCTCATAGTCTCTTCTCCTGATTTTATTGCGCTTCCCATAGAAAAGACTATCATGGTTCGATACTTGGCAGTAAGTTACTGTGTTGGTTTAAATAAGGCATTCCTCTGTCATGTGAATGATCCCCACTTTCTCCCAGATGAGGAGTAAGAATTTGAACACAGAAATTTCTCTGTCATGAGCACTCTGGTGAGGCAGGCTGTCTGCATTCCTGGAACATTTGTGCCTCTGCAGGTCAATCCCAGTCCTCTTTAAAGTCATGCTTATATTCAGATGTAGGTATGTGCGGCATGCA
Source organism: Erpornis zantholeuca (assembly GCA_013400515.1). Lineage (NCBI taxonomy): Eukaryota > Metazoa > Chordata > Aves > Passeriformes > Timaliidae > Erpornis > Erpornis zantholeuca. Next base: position 200,654 of record VZTN01011609.1, read on the forward strand.
TCCATCTTGAGAAGCACTGCTGTAAATTACTCTACTGGTTTAGCTGTATATTATATCCTGTCACATCACAAGTGTCTGTGGAGCTCTCAAATGGCAGGACTCCTTAATGAGGCAAGAGTCTGTGAGACCAGAGGGTGACTCTACCTCTTTACCTTTTTGGGTTTTTTTTACTTGCTTTTCTCTCAGTAGCTTTCTTTCTTCATCCTTTAGGCTTCTTTATCTAACACACTCTGCCAGCATGGATGATTGCTAGCTACATCTTTCCAGCTTGTGATATCAATAGTAGGAACATTCATCCCTTCACTTATTGTAGACTACCCCAGCCACACAATTCCACAACAGTACAGTCAATTGTGTGCTGGGTGAATGCTTTGCTCTTTTTTAAGCGTTAATTGCTTGGTTTAGCATCGATGTTCCATCAGATGGCAGAATGTTGTAGCTGCCTTCCCAAAACAGAGACCATCCAATAACACTGATCCAGAGAGGAGAATTTACTCTTGAACCTACAGGAGCAGTCAACACATTCTCAGACTTGATTGTTGTTCTTTTTAGATTGGTATTTATTCCAAAGCAGTTAAAAACTAACAGAAGTATAATGCAGAGATCCTGAAATACATATTCGGTTTGTGTGTGTGAAAACTGTATCATCATCAATAAGCAGCTGTCCTCCAACCAGATAATCAGCTGCTGCTTTTCTATATGCAATTTGGAATGTCTCCATCTGGTCTTGTGAGTAAGTGGCCTTTGTCATGCTGGGCGCAAAACTGTGATGAGGAAGCAAAGAAAACTATGTGCCACAGTGCATTGGTACTATTACCTATTTCAGTGCAACTGCACTACATACTATTCCACAAACCATCCTGCAAAGATCAGACAAGATATAAAAATTCCTTTAGGATTATCAGTTTACTTTTAAAATGGCTGAAAAAGCCATTTCTACAGACCAACCTGAAAAAATGTGTGTTATCAATGTAACCTATGAAAACCTTCCTCGCTATCCACACTTTTTTCCTGCAATCACCCAGTAATAATTCCTCTATGTGTTTGTATGTCATCTACTAGCTCAGCAGCCTTTCCTGGCAAAGATAGCTTCCTTGCCTTGTCTAAGGTACTCCTGCATTCCTGGCCCGGAGAAGCATTCTGCTGAGATGAAATCATTCCCAGGATGTTGCAGGGCACTCCTTTCTTCAACTCCAGGTGCTAATTTAACTAGATGGCAGCTAGGGACCAAATAATTCCCTGCTGATGGTGCATCTAGAGGCGGTGGTATGTGAAAGTCTATCTTGAGCTGTCTGAGAGTCAGGTCTCCTGAAAGAGTGTGTGTGAGTTTTTTACAGTTGCAGTCAGGATGCTTCAGGCTGTGAACATAACCCACCATTCCCTGCCCCAGCCTGCTACAGCTGTGGGATGCTGTGGGATGTGCCGGAAGCCCCCGTGGGAGGATGCCCAGACCTGCTGCCCTTGGCCACCTCTCTGAAGCTCTTCCTCATTCTTGACAAAATCAGGCTCCATGATGGAAAAGATCCTCTAATTGCTTCCTTCCTTCTCCTCCTTCAGGCATTGGGGCTGAGCACCTCAGCCAAGGGCTGTGGGTGGGCTGGGGATGCTGATGATCACTGCTGCCACAGTGCTGCTTTTCACAGGCTGTGTGTTTTGTGAGTTTCATTAGTGACATATCCTCTTCTTCTTCTAATTGGACCACCTTTTCACTAGGATTAGCAGAAGCCTTGGTTGGATATTGATGAATTAAAAATTCCCACCTTCAGGTGGAAAAGCCCCTTTCAGGCACACAGCCACAGTAACCCTGGTTCCAGCAGGGGAAAATATCCCATGTCCACAGTAGCATTGCAAGAAGAATTTTATAGTTCAGATGATTATTTCCTCATACATATACCCATCATGGGACTCAGAAAAATTTTGAGGAATGAGACAGTGCACATTATACTGTGCTTGAAAGACATTTCCAAAAAGCAAAACTTCAGATACTGATCAGTGCAAGATGGATACTCTCACTACACAGTGATCCCATAAATGCATAGATGTATAATTAAATTTAATAAATAAACCTATTATTTATTTATTATTTCTATTACTTGTTATATAAATCTGCAGAGATATTTTATTTGATTGATAACTCAGGTTAGTTGCATAGCCTTTTCAGTACTGTTTACATTACCTTCACCTTATAGTGTTTGCAGATGTTTAACAATCAGACTTCTTAAGATTTTGAAAAATAGGTCTATTTAAAAAACTTAAACAGTTCAACTGCATGTTCAAAATTATTTTCATATGTAAAACTGTAAAATAGGATACTCCATCCATAAAAAAATCCAGCTTGCTTTTATAGTGCTTTGCCTTCTCCAAGCAGAACAAATATGACAGAAAGAAACTAGGCTGAGCATGAGCCATCTGGGGGCTGAAACTCTTTACACCTAATTCAAGATAGCTGTAAAATTAGTGTTTACGTCTGACAGCTGCCAAACATTTCTGGATTCTCATCCTAAGGTAGACATTACCACAGGACATACATCATAGTCTGAAAACCTCTATTTCTCACTACCGATTCTCAAGGGCATTTATAGGTCTATCTCAGGTACTGACCTTTAGCATTTTTGATATCAAATATGGATTAGACAAATCATATTTCAAAGTTCTGACCTGGTGGGAAGTGGCCTCATTTGATTTTATGAGGTTCTTTTTTGAAGTGGGAGGTGTGCTGGAACATGTAATTTCAGCCGTCTGTATTTTAGGCACCCCCATACCACCACTCAGGGTGGTAGAGGAGGTGCCTGGGCTCAGTAGAGCTTCTGCAGCTGAGCAGAGCTGCTGCTGGAGCAGTGCTGCTGCAAGCACTGTGGGGCTGGGGTGGCTCAGGAGCTCTTGACTCCTGCCTTTCCAGTTGCTGCCAAGCCTGAAGCTGGAGCTGCTCCTGATAGTAGGCTCTGGCCCCTGTGGGAGTCAAGGAGCCCATGCCAAGGAGCTCGGTGCCAGCGGGGACCCAGCCCTCCTGCCTGCCTCTGCTCCTGATCACATTACCGAGCCCGACTGGAACCAGAAGCAGATGTCACAACTTGCTCCTAATCTTGCTCTAGAGTGTGGCAGCTCTTCCCATGATCTCAAGAGCTGCTTCCAACTTCCAAAACCCAGCAGAAGCCAGAGCTTCTGCTTTGCACAAGGATTAACCTGCACCTCTTCTATTAAAGGTCTGCAGCTCTCCCAGCTGCACAAATCCTGAAAGAATAAGGAGCCCATGTGTGGCAGGGAAATGAGGTAGGACTTGACCTGAGATGTGATGCATCTTAGCCTTATTAAAACATGGCTCATGATGAATTTAGAACTATGCATCCAATTGTTCCCCTCCCCTTCCCTCACGTGCATTATTATACGAGACCTGCTGCAATCCTCAAATATTTTTGTATAAACACTGATGTTTGAAACACCAGAGCTGGCTCTGCCTGTTGCTTTAGCATGGGGCCAAGTACCAGCCAAAGCCTGAATAATGCGGATTTCTTAATGCAGATAAAAATCAGCATATTGGTGTAAAGACACAATCAGTTGCTGGCAAATGCTGTCATAGTTTTCTTACAGACAATCCCTCTGAGCAGGCAGAGACCCTCATATTTAAGTCCTCTGGCAGTTTCGGTGATGAAAAATTAATATTTCAGTGAAATTCAGGAGGAGAGAAAAACATATATGCATCCTTCACATGAACACATGATTGTTGATGTAGTCAAGTAATGATCATGCAAGCGCATAGGATACAGTGAGGTATTCTGAACACTGACAAAAACAGTGCCTCTGTAACCACACACAAGAACAACCCAATCCATCATTAATGCATTGTCATGAATTTCGGAACTTAAAATGTAAAAAAATAATCCTTCAGTGTGAGACAGGGGCAATACAGTGGTCTAGAAGAAGGTTATGAATATATCAGATGATTCTTTTTGTCCACTACTGTCGTGCCTGTCCCCTTGAAACTTCATGACCCTTACATGTCTTTGATCTAAGTCTATATCCTGAGCACACAATAGAAAAACAAACACATCACTGTGTGGGATTAAGAAATGGAGACAAGAAGTTACCTGTCATATGTATAATTATCATAAGTAATTATAACCCAGGATCTTAAACCTTTTTTCTTTCTCTCATCACGCTTTTAAGTTCCTGACTCCTTGTAAGGAACAGATATCATACCAAAAATGGATCAATAATTTTCTTCAGCCTATTTCTACTATCTACAGAATCCTTCATCCAAGACATGGTCCAGAATTTTAGTATCTCCCCAGGCTGTAGATACTAGACATTGTAACCTAAATATTTGCAAGATGAACTCCCACAAAGACCCTAGACTTATTACAGAATATATCCTGTGAAAATACAGTATAATCTTTTAACACCACTAAATTTTTAAAAAAATAATAATTATCCTAATACTGGGAAAACACAGTAGCTAAATTTTGAAGAGTGCATGTGAAAAAACAAAAAATATTGTCAATATGAATAAAAATTTATTTAAATTTGCAAGCACCCAAATTGGAGCAGAACTACCTGGTAAACATCTTGCAACAAAGCTCACTTCTCTGCCTGTTCACAATATGACTTCACCTTTCAGATAAAGCTCCTTTTCAGCTTCATTTTCCTCAGTAGAACTTGTCTGCATGGATTATAGCATGAATTTTCACAGAATTGTCTGCCTCAGAAGCAGGCACTTCATGGGACAAAATTTTTTTATTCATCACTCTTAAACATCTCTATTGACAGATAGAAAATAACCCCCAGACTCATCACACAGTAGCAGAATGAGACATCCCATCCAAACCACTAATTTCTAACAAAAAAATCTTTGACTGACACTCATGCACAAGAAATAGCCCTAGAACATTGATGCATCACTCCTTTCCTGATGGAGCACAGAACTGGTGAAGGACCAGGGTTCAATAATCCAGGACTCCCTCATAAATTGCAAGGATGGAGATCATGCTACCAAAGCCATTGCAGCAGGGCATGCCTCACTGTCACTTTTGGCCATTTCAGTTATAAAAAGTATTGTGGGACAGAAACTTCACCAGTGGATTTTTTTACAATAAGTGAGAGGTTAAAATACTAGATATTCAGCCTACTCCATGTAAAATGTAACAGAGAAATAAAACAAGCAATTAGGGAAACTGAGCCACCTGTTCTACTTGAAGGTGTCCCTGCTCATTGCAGGAATTTGGAACAAGATGACCTTTAAAGGTGCCTTCCAACCCAAATCATTCTATGATTCTATGAAAATCCTAAACATAAGAGGAATAAAATGATTCAAACAATAGACTTAGGGGCATTTCCCTTGTAGCACGCAAGCTGCTGCCATCATTCTCTATCTACCTGAGCCTTCTCCCCTTTTGAGGAAAGCAAAACCCTTGGTTCTAATTAGAACCCTTGGTTCTAAATTCTCTTGTTTTTAATACCTTGAAATCACCTTGGTCTGGCACAGTACTGCCATCTCTTCTATTTTGCCATTCACCATCTCCCAAGGGATCGAGGCCTGAGTTTTCATCCTGAAGAAAGAAAGAAAGAAACAATAAATGATAAGATCAAAACAGCAGCAGCAGGATTATTAGGATAGATAATTAATTTCTATTTGCAATAATTTATGATGAAACCTAGATTAGAAGGGCTGTTGGTTACACCCAGCTGTGTTATCGCACTCAGATTAATGAACAAACCACCACATGTTTTGGTACACATTGGCACAAACTCCACGTTAGGGGTACCCTTTCAATACGTCAATGAATGAAGTCCATCACAGCTGTAAGATACCCAGAATATGTCTCTACATTTATTCTGTGAAAAAGGTTTGCTTTTTGTTTTGAATGTGTTCTTTTGGCAATCTGCTCCTGCTCTTAGCAATATTAAACCTCAGTTTAAAACACCACGGAGTATCTTCTGTGAGTTTGAACACAGAATATAAAACATTGCAGTGGCAAAATTTTCTATCTCGCATTTTAATCTTTTTCAGGAAAGAGAAGTTCCAAAGCACTTCTACAATGTTGGGTGCCCCCTTTTGAAGCACTTTGTAGAGCACTATTAAAGAATAGTTTCTACAAAAAATGTTGAAAATATTCTGTTTCTGTTTCCAAAGCACTTCCTGAAGTGATGCACCTTCATCCAGTCAGGGAGCACACAGGATGTGTGTGCATAATGTACTACAGTTACAACTAAATGCAAATCTTGAAACAATACAGAGAATACAAAGAAAAATGAAAAAATTCAGAACCAAAAAGGGAATGTGTAAGTGAAGTTCAATTCTCTTTTCCTGGTCTCTATCCTGTCCTCATCCCATTTTCAATAACAGAAAAAAAGAGTTTAACACACTATTATATGTGTCAGAACCTTGCTATTTATACAGAAATATGAAGTTTTTAATAAAAGTAGCATTTAATTGCAGAAGGAAAAAGGCTGATAATTCAGCCCCCTAAAGCAAGTTTCCCTCCCTGTTCCATTTTCCCTTCTTATCTTTTTCTGTCCCCATACTACTCTAACTTCTCTCATTTTGTGTATGAAGGTGAGATCTTTGGCTCCAGTGGCTTCAGGAGGACTTTTGCCACTGAGCCTTGAAGAGAAAAATTCTCCTTAAACTCTTTCAGGCAGAGGAACTGCTGTATAGTCCCATCAGACAGCAAATTTGCACACTAGCTTGAATACAAACACACCCACAAAGCAGGATTTTGTTTTCTGTCAAATGCAGAGGACCTTAAGCAAAACTTTAAAGCTGTTTTCTTACCTCTAGTGCATTTGATGGTATCATGGTCTTCCCCGATTTCATGTAATAGAGTGCTTCTGGCACCTCCGTGGGCAGCAATTCTTGAGACATGTTTTCAGGATATACTCCTGGCCCCTCCATGGGCAGGAATCCTTTAGACATATTTTCAGGATATACTCCTGGCCCCTCCATGGGCAGGAATCCTTTACACATGTTTTCAGGATATACTCCTGGCTCTTCCATTGGCAGGAATCCTTTACACATGTTTTCAGGATGTACTCCTGGCTCTTCCATTGGCAGGAATCCTTTACACATGTTTTCAGGATATACTCCTGGCTCCTCCATGGGCAGGAATCCTTTAGACATATTTTCAGGATATACTCCTGGCTCCTCCATGGGCAGGAATCCTTTAGACATGTTTTCAGGATCTACTCCCGGCACCTCCACGGGCAGCAATTCAACAGATATATTTTCATGATCTACTCCCGGCACCTCTGTGGGCAGCAGTTCTAGAGACATGTTTTCAGTATCTGCTCCTGGTACCTCCACTGGCAGCACTTCCCAAGACATGTTTGCAGGATGTACTCCTGTAGGAGTCAATGACTTGTTATTTTATAAAATGACCTGAGGCCCCACCCATCTCATCTCTCTAAGTAAAGGACTCCCCTCCCACTGCCGAAGACAGTGGAGCACCAAGGATAGACTGCTCCAGGGAAGGCCCTTATGGCACAGGCACAACAGCCAGAAGGAATGTGGTGCCTTCCTCTGGCTGGGAACCTCTCCCAACCTGTGCCTGCCACACAGGTCCTAGCTGCTGCCGCCCTTTTCTGTGTGCACAGGGTCCCAGCATGGAGGGCGCTGCTACCGAGGCCTGCTCCTTCAAACCCACTTCTTCCCTGCCCTGAGCAGGGACATCTCCTGTGTGGGGGAAACTTGACCCTGAAAAAAGCTTGTGCATGTGAATCACTGGCAGTGACTTTCCCGTGTGCTGGCACACAGGGCAAAGCCTCCCCACAGGCAGGGGGACCTGAGCTCAGTGCCTGCAGAGGGGCAGTGCCCTGTGCCACAGAGCAAGCCCTGGAGAGGGCCACCCCCAGCACCTGACACACCACTGCATGGACATGCAGCTCCCAAATCCCCTGGGCTGCTCCCATTCCTTCTTCCCAGTGGAGAGAGGCCAAGGTGTGGGTACAGGGCCGGGGCTTCATTTTGCAGAGGTGAGCTGTGAACAGAGGAGGTAATCGATGGACTGGGAGCAGCAGTACCAGATTGAGTGTGACAGGACAGCAGGGGAGAAGGAGGTGGACACTTGCAGGGGGTAGCAGAAGTCTTCAAGTCAATGCCTACAGCTCCAGGAATGACCCGGGACAACTGCTGCACCCAGTAGTACCACAAATATGGCAAAAAACACACAGGGAAATATGTAATAGCTGTGCAAAGCAGATAAGAGTTATGCTTTTATACATTTTCCAGAGAAAGGCAGTTGAACTTTAAATGGCAACTGTGGGAAACTTCTGTCAACATGAATGGAATAGAGTATCCAGTGGTTAAGTTTTATCACTTTTATTTTACAGAGATTTATTCAACCAAAGAACATGAACAAAAGAGCAGATGAAAATCTCCAGGCTTACCCAATGGAAATTACCATCTTCAAACACAGAAAAACAAATGAATTACAAACTAGAAGCTCCCGTAACAGTAGGCTGTGTCATAGCATCTGCATTCCCAGCATGAAAAGTAGCTCTGCCCACACTGGAAGTACAAGAGCATCTTTTGGCCTGAGGTCACGGACACTCTAGCTACATCCTGGAGAACTCCTTTTGCAGCTTAATTTAGAGAACAACAATCATTCTCTCTTTCTTTTTTTTTTTTTTTTAGTCTGGTCAGAAAAGGAGACCTGGTTGACCTTGGAAGACCTGCCATGGGACACTAAAAATACCGGGATACTTGTCATTCGAGCAGAACAACTTTTCCAAGGCTGGTTAATTTGGAAAACCATTAGCATAACTGATGGTAAGTGAAAGAAATCCCTCTAAAGTTGGTGAACCTTAAAAAAGCTGGGATTCTCTGTCCTCAAGGAAGCCTGAGGAGAAGATGAATTCTGTGTGCAAACTTCCATGTCTGCAGATTGAATTTCCCATTACAGGCACACTTTACTATCTATAATGATCTGTACAGCCTTCAGCTAAATCAAGGTACTCTGCTCCCATCTGAGTCAATCCACAGGGAACACCAAAAAGAAAGAAAACTGCAAGGTTCTCATTAACAACTGAACTAGTGCTATCTCATTTAAAATCTGAATGTACAAAGCTGGGTGGTTTCAGCTTGGAGAATGAAAAGCAGATGCTTCAAGTGGAAATATTTTATTTGTTTACATTACATATTTCAATAATTTAAGGATAGATGAAGGAAAATAACCCACCTGTTTCAAAGATCTAAATGTAGTTGCCCTGGCAGCAAATTGCACACTATAATCATTTAGCAAAGCGATATCACAGTTTTATCTGCTTATCACACAGAATGTGCCAAAACCAACACAACCTCCTACTTCCTCTACTGCTTAAGTTTCTTACTCATCCTACAACACAGTTTGCAGAAGCATCCCTCACTTGGCAGAGGTACCTGTATTATATCTGACTTCAGATACAAGCTGTGGAGAAATGGAGCTACATGACAAAATTAAAATTTTCAACAAGTTCAAATGTAGCTTTGTGATTCCTTTTAATCACAGTCTTGGACTGGACCAAAACCACTGAAATCCAGTGTCCCCCTAAATGCCTTGCACAATATATGCTTGCCTAGCCTTGAACAGGCCAGGCAAAATGAGTCTGAGGTTATTCTAACAAGGTGGAAGCACAACCAGGACTGGCTGTGACCACCTCACTACTCTCAGGTATATAAATACTTCTATACAAAGAAACAGCACTGGAGAGCAGAGTAAGATGGGAGTTCTGGATTAGCTACATCCTCTTCCTGCAGAAGAGTGGCGTTTTAGGCCATCATTTGTGTGGTTCGTGAAGGAAGGGGATGTAGAGCAGGAGAGAAAACTCACAAGAGACAGGGGCATTACTGCTGTTTGTTATCTTATCCCTGAAACAAGTAAGAATGAATCTTCTAGGAAATAAATTGTAAACTAAAAAATTTAAAAGTACTAGAATGTATTCTTGTTAAGATAATACCGAGAAAAGTATGGCATGTTATAACCACTGTGTAGATGCATCAGCATTTGTATGCATCTAGCATGTTACTAGAACAAACCTCTGATACTGAGAGGTATTCCTTTCCCAGTAGAGGGGCTACCAACATAAATTGCACTCACAATTAAATACCTGTAGACATTTCTTTCATGTTACAGTTATTGATGCACTGGATAAAGCCTAGAATTTACCATACCACTCTTAGAGCTGCCCAATTGAAGTGTAAATTTATAAGTCTGTTTTATCTCTCTCAGATTTTATGCATGTTGCAAAAGTACAACCCTCAGTGGTTACCTGTAGAGTGAGAAAGTCCTCTGTGCCTGGAGTTCTCTCACTATGGGATGTTTTTTTCTGTACTTAGAGAAAATTTCCCAGGACTACAATTCTACAAGAGCAGTTCCCGAAGTTTTTTGAATCACTGTTCGTTGTCCACATCTCTGCAGACTACATGCAACTTTATCGTACCCCATGAGCTGAAAACCAGCAGAAGTGCAGTATGACCAGCACAGTGCTTCCTCCCTGTGCCCAAACCCTACTGTGGGTTACAGGCCATCAGCTCATGCACCAGCAGAGATCATGGACTAGAGACTAAGAATGATCAGAAAAGCTGTTTGTTAAACATCTGTGAAGGATTTTCTGAATTATTTTTTGTATGTAGGACCAAAGCATGTAATCTTCAACAAATTCTATGCTATCATAACATCTGTTAAATGTCAAAACCAAGTTATATCCTATATTTATGAAGTAGATATTAAGTTAAAAGAAATGCAGCTCAAGCAGGAATTTGGAGCATGACTTGCTTTTAAGACTGGGTGTCATCCAGCTGAATAGCAGAAATTGCAAAACTGAAGAAACAACTTGCTCAAGATTTAAATGTACATATTAATATATGTAGAAACTTACAGCTCCTTACCTGATAGTTATCAGCTCTAAGGATGCTCCGTTTTCTCAGCAGAAGAAAGGAAACAGGAAGGGAGCAAACTAATATACAGATTATTTGGTGAGATAGAGAAGGCTGCAATAAGCAGTAGTTGGGAGGAAACATTAGACTGCTAGAGGCCAAGGAACCATCTTTTCCAAGTGTTTAAGGGCAGCAAAACAGAAGAGAGCTGGGACCTAGGAGTACTCACAGTGTGCATATCAGGTATCTGTAAGCCCAAATGGACAGAACCTCAGCAGTAAGATTTAGTGCCACGAAATTTTCTAGATTAGAGATTTTTAGTTGCTATTCTTTTTAAAGGACCAGCCTATCAAGACTGCTTCAAAACAACTAGAGGAGTCATATATCTTTATCTCCATTTTAAATGTTTGTCTCCACCACCTTTTAGTTCCTGATTTCCTCTTTCTTTTCCTCTTTCCATTCCCTGCCGTGTTATCTTTACCATTGACTTCTTAGATTTCAAAGTATGTGCTTTCTTTCTTTGTCCATCTGAATACCTCATAGCTCATTCCATTTTTCACGTTTTCTCAGGTATTATAATTTGTTTTTTCCTTCTATCCTTTCTCCCTCCTTGTGTTTTATACCACCTTAATCTTTCTTAATCATTCTTAAGCTCTCCCCTTTGTGTCACATCTCCTCTGTACTGTAATTGTGCTTCAGGTTTGAATGATGGAGGTTTGGTCATATTTGGAACAAGCATTAGGGCAGCTGGGCTGTGACAGCTGGATGAGATGTCCAGCTGCATGGAGAAAAGGGGATAAACAGTAGTGGGTTGGAGGGAGTGCAAAGGAGACCTCAGGACCCAAGGAGGAAAAAATGGGAGACATGACAGGACGTCATATCCCAGAGTTTTGATTCCAGAGCCAGGGAGAGACTTTCAGGAGGAACTCAGAGGTACAAAGCTTCAGTGGCATGAATGAACAGAACTCTCAGCCATTTTAACTGTTGACCAGGGTGTGAGGAAATAAGGCCCTGGTGGCCTCCTCTGCAGTCTTATCACTCTAGTAAGACAGTGGCATATTGCACATCCACAGCAGAGCTTTACATGTGAGCAGCTTTTAGCACAAGGTTTCTAAGATGGGAGTCATGTTCTACCACCCACGTTCTCCTGCATCTGCTGTGGCAAACACATTTCCCATCACTCGTGTGGTGCAACCTGTAGTCTCTGAATGACTAGCTCACTTCACTTCACACACAGAATGTTTGCAATAATCTCATTTGATCACCCTTTGCACTACAGAACACCACAAAGTACTGCTGCCAACCATCCCATTCACTCCTGTTTCTTCAGTGGCACTCACCCAGTAGGACTGTCTGAGTTCTCACACGCCTCGTGAGGAGTTAAAGACTCCCACTGCTGTTTTCCTTAGGTTCCTGTGGTCTGAGTCACCTCACTGAGCTGCCCAGTTCTTCATGCACCTTTGTGATAATCGGAAGGGCTGGGGCACAGGTGCAATTGCATGCTAATCCCTTCACTTACTATAGATAATGAATAGGTAAGAAGGAAAAGACAGTCACTGAAAAGATGCAAAACATATTAATTACAACTAAGGAGGTCAGCGTGTTAGTCTTTGTAGCTCCTATTACCACATCTTCCAAGAGCTCTATCTATTAAAACATTTAGGAAAAATTGTGTTAACTTCTACTGGTGCTAACACCATGATACAGCATGGACCTGTATTTTTGCTGTGCTTCTGTCCCCTCTAGTTAGTTTCCTTCCTTGAAGGGATAATTCCATGAACCCGCTCCTCTTTCCTATAAAAAGGGACACTCCCAACCTGCAGAACCAAAAAGCGCTTTTAAATGCCCACATCTGCAGCTGTTACATACATTCTTTTAATGCTTCAGTACAGCCCAGAGTAAGAGCATAGGAAACATACCCCATTAAAAGCTGAACCAGAATGAAACAATTCCAGCAGACAAAGCTGCATAAAACCTACCTGCTGGCCTGCAAGAACAGATGACAAGGATCTTCTGCAAGTGTTCTGCTGGGAGGTGGGACAGGCACCCTGGCAGATGCAGCAGAGAATGCCTCAGTGGCACACTGAAAGTAAACGGGTCTTTCCATTGTTAAACCAGAAAACATCAAGGGAATCAAAGGGGTATAGTTAAAGACAAGGATGGGAAGAGAAAGAAAGGCTTCTTGAACTCTGGTGTCATCAAAGGACTTGGATGGAAGGGGTAGGAACTTCATTTGCAGCTCTTGAAGCTGCCGAAAACCTCAGCTCTAAGATGGGCAGTTGGGAGAAGTAGCAAACACATGAGTCATACCAAATGGGATTGTCATAATGATAACCAGGGAAGCCTGGGAGGAAGTTAGAGAGGCAATGCCGAGAGGGACCAGATGACTCAGCAACAGAGATCACAAAGAGGGGAGCCCTTGATGAGCACCAAGTAAACAGCCATTTCAGCACACTAGAGGTTTGAACCCAGGCTGCAAATTGGATGAAGGTGTGAGGGCCTGGAAAAGCAGCTGGCGAAAGGACACAGCACCCCTAAAGGGGCTGAGGTCATTGGAGGTGAGCATGGGAGACTAAAGACAACAAAGGATAGAGGAAGACAAGGCATAAAGGAATGATTGAAGGATGAGAGACTGATCATGGCAGCAAGAGGGAAGAGAAGTTTTCAGCCTTTTAAAACTTTGTATTTCATTTTGAATTAAGAATTAATTTTCTGTTTTGGCTATGATACATTATTCATAGCTCTGTGTTAGCCAATACATGTTACTTCAGGACAGACAAGCTGCTTTGTTTTATTTAAATTTGAAGTAATTAAGGGAAACCAATACTGAGTGAAGCATTATATCTTTATTTTAGATTAGGATCATTGTAATGAAACATTGTTTACATAGTATTTGCCTTATTAAAATCCTTCCTAAAGCAAATAATTATTTTGGTCTTCAACTCAAAAATAAACAGTTTCAACAAATTAACTTGGGCTATTTATAGTAGTTGCATATATCCTATGTTGCTTTTAGACAGGCAGGGACTGACAAAGTCATGCAATTACCAATTAATTACCCATGGATATCAGTGTAAAGCACTTAGCTTGCCTTCTGACCACAAAATCCATCTCCCAGTTTTTGATATTTTAATTCTCATAGCATCCCATCTTATAAATACAAGAAATACTATGAAAACTGATGAAATTAACAGGACGTGGATACTGAGCTGGCTCCTCTAAATACCATGAATGTTCAGTGAAAAGTAAAGCCCTGGATTAGACAGTTAAACCTGCACTGGAAGATCTGATCCTGACTCACAATATGGCTTGAAACAGTAATTTCCAAGAGATTTTCAAAAACTACATACTACTGGTATAATAAAACTTCTAAATTCAGAAGTATAGAAAATGTGTATTTTTCACGTGAAGTCTCAGATTTTCTTTTATGTTTAGTTTGGCATGTTATTTCTAGCAAATTTTCATGCTGACATTATAGGAAAACATAGTTTTCATGTTCTTTGAAATTGTCCACATTTATTATGTTTTTTCCTGTTGCACTAGAATTGAAATAAATGAAATATCCATAGCTCATTTGTCTTTATTTCACATACAACTTCTAAGAGTGTAGCAAATTTTGAAAGAATTTGTACTACTGTCCCAGATTCATCCTGATCTTCAATTTACTGCATATACACATATATGCATGAAGAAAAGTCACTGACAGTGAAATCCAACATAAAGAAAGCACAAGTCTAATGATTATTTTGTTTGATTGTTTGATCTAAGATCACCATGTGGTAGAGAGGAACCACAGGATGAGACAAGTCTGTACTGTCCAAAGTCTACTGTGCTCATTTACAGACAGGTATTTATCCTTCTCTAGAGAAGAATCAAAAAAAAAACCAAAACAAAACAATTCATGCAGATATCTTTCTGAAACTCAGGAGAATGTTTATTTTTTGTGCTGTCGTTTCTGCTCTATGGCTGAATTCAAAGCCTGAAGGATGAGATGTTGGTTGTTCTGGATGTTGTAGCTGGTCAGTTCTATCAGCTTGTCAACATCCTCCCCTGTGTAGGTAAAGCTGTTTAAGCAGTAGGGGGAAAAAATGGTGGAAACATCCACATTGCCCTGTGCCAACTCAGCAGGGCTGCGCTCTACACCTGACAAATAAAGAAAAATCATCAGTGGGGTATAGGTATGGTCCCAACTCCCACTTTCCAGGTGGGGCACAATGTTACTCCTTCTCCCATGGCATTTGCATTTCTCTCCCATAAGAGGCACCGCAGGGGAGGGATGTCTCCCACAGCCAAAAGGCTGCCAGGTGGTAGGAGGACCATACCATGGCTTACCAGGCTCTTTGTATTTTCTGAAGGAGTCATTCACCAGGGGGAAAAACACCACAGTTGGTGCCTCTGGGGTCTCTGTGTCTTCAAAGATGTAGCACTCCTTTAGATTTTTCTTCTCTTCTTCACTCATGTGGATTTTGGGAAATGGGATTCCCTGCTTTTTAAAGTATTTGGAAGCTTCTTCCAAAGGCTGAATTCAGACAGAAGAAAAGAAAAGGTCAGAAATTCTACCACATGCCACCATTTTTCCTAGTGCACAACGCTTCCATTGAAGGACCTTCACAAAGACATAGCAGGGTTTGCTATCAATATTTCTTCTGTTCTTGTCTCTTATGTGAGATATTAAGTACTAGCTATTAACAGAACAACAGTTCAGGAGTCAGTCTCCAACTTGCATTCCTGATTGTTGTTCTACCTTCTCCCTCTCCTCTTTAGCCTTTATCTACAAGATAGGTAAAATGTCCATGACTATGGGAAGTGTGGCCTAGCAGCTTAAGATACAGAAAGATGCCTCTTCTGAAGAAAATCCTGAAACAAGTAGAATGGACAAGAATCTGAAATAGTACAGTTTTTAAATGCAAAATTACAAATACTTTTTCAACTTGGCATAAATATTTTAAAGCCCTATCTTAGATGCAGTAGGATGGTTCTGAAAAGTGACATAAGAAAAGAGTGATCTGAGAGCAAACATCATCTTAACTGAAATGTTAGCCTTGCAGGTGTGTTAGCAATTTTTGAAAACAGGATATTTCTTCCTAAGTCTGGTTGGCGTGTATGAAAATTTTACTTTTCAAGAATTTCTGTCTTACTCGTACCTAGTAACAGGAATTATAGACCAGGTTATTAGCTGGTATTTGAAACAGCAGATATTGTCAGAAGACAATTCTTTAAAAACTTTAAAAAATGACAAAAAAATCCAGTTACTCTGCTAAGGACCACTGGACAAATTATTTCTAATTGCACTTCATATGGATAATTTTGTGTGAATATCACAACACAACCAAAATGAGTTCATCAGTGGTGGTAACCAGTACCATATAAACACACCATATGAGTGTAATCTAGATAGCCAAATGGAGATCACAGGAGCACACAGGTCTGGGAGATAGCATTTAGCTATTAGAGTGTTAATTCAAATAAAATATTTAGAAATCTGATATTACTTCTGTTCTCGGGATTTACCAGCAGCACTTGCAAGACCTAGCCATCTGCACAGAGAGCTGTAGACCAAGGATCCTTTTCTCACAGAATCAGTTTTTTCTACATAAATTATTCTGAATCTTTAGGAGTTAAGGAGGGCTAAAAGGCAGCAGTCGTTTATCAAAGAAAACAGAATGTTCTTCACACCGAGGTCTGTGATCCAGAAGAATAGTTTAAGTGCAGAACAACATCCACTTTCCTCTCTGGCCTCATGAGCGGTGGATAGCTAATATCGATGTATCCTGCCGTGTCTGCCAGGCACATGAACTCTACTGCTTCTGTCAGCTGGTTGGGGAAATTCTCTAGTACGGTATCTAAAATAAAATATTGGTTACAATGAGCGGTTCACTGAAGAAACAGTATATCTGTTGTTTGACTAATAACGAAAAATTGGAAAAAATGCTTCTTGGCTCTCCATTACATTTACTTTCCATGACCGTGACACACTACATAAGTTCATCTTCTATACATTAAAGAAAGACCTGTTCAATGTAGAAAGAGTTCCTTCACTTCTCATGTTGCTATTCTTCCACCCTAAATGAGCAGTAATTTTCTTTCCCTGGAGTCAAGGGAATTCCTGAAGCTGATTGGCTGTATGAAATTTAAACAGTTATCTTGAAATATTAATTTCCAAACATTCATCGTCTGCCTTCTCCTCACTGATGAAAACACCAATCATCTAAGAAGGTAAAAAATTATATTCAATGATATTGCCAACCCTGAGAAGATTTCTTTAGGCACTTCTGTGCCTCAGTGGTTCTAGCAGCCTTGAAGTTGTCGGATTGTTTTCAGTTTGATAATAAGCAAACATCACAGCTCTCTTCTTAGACTCTTTTCGTGTATCTCAAATTGTGTTCTCTGGCCAGAGAAAAACACTTCTATTTTGGGATTTGTTTTCATACCTTGTAACTGTACACAGACACTCTTGCTGCTCTGTTCTCACAGACACAGACAGAGACAGACAGAGATGGACAGACAGAGGGAGAGGACCCCAGAAGCCGAGCTGGCTGGGGGGATTTTCCTCTCCTCTTCATATCTCTGTTTCATCTAAATAATCTTATTAAAGCCTTCTGATTTCTAATCACTCAATCTATGGACTTTGTTGTTTCTTGGAGCAGCCCCTGAAAAGCAGGGCTGTTTCATCATTTCAACACAATGATGTTTACCTTTCCATATACAGAAGTTTTTGCTCTGAAGGTATTCATTGTGCAGCTGGAACCCCTTCAGGAAGTTGTAGAACTTTGAAACCATCACCCGCTCTGTCAGGATCTGCCGAATGATGCCCATGATGCCACATTCAGGGGTGACCAAGTAAGTCTCCAACTCATGTCTCCCGTGTGATGGAGAAGGCTCTTCTCCTGAAAGACAGAGGAGGTGAACAAAGTGTTGTTTTGATACAATTCTTTGCAATACTTAAAATAACAGAAGACATCTCATATTAGCTAGGGAAAAAAAATCCTAATAAGACATTGCAACATACAAATAAATCAATGTCAAAATAGGAAGAAGAAGAAAATTAATTGTCAGTAAAGCATATTCCATGAAAAACAGAGTTGCAACAAACTTGCTAAAGCTAGAAAGATCTAGTCTTTGATAAACTCAAAATCGAAGGTTAGGGTAGGTTCAGAATCTGGACCTGTTCCTTTCAAATTCAGCTTTGCAAAAAAACCAGACAAGAAACTAAACAACAACAAAAAAACCAACCAACTGTTAGGAGACTTAGACATCCACAAAAGAGCAGAGAAAAGAGAGACAATAACTTTCTATCACATGCATTTATTGAGCTTAGGGCTTTGCAACTCTTCCATGGAGAAAGTGATAGAAACCCATAAACCAAACACACTAACTGCTTTTGAACACAGGAGGGACAACTAAGGCCTCTTAGAAAAACACAGGTTTGTAACAAGATCAAAGAAAATTGAAATGGAGTTGCAGGTAATTTGTATATCCAAGTCTTCAATAACAATGTATGAAAAGCACCAGCTGCTGAGGCAGGCAGAACACAGCACTGAGGTGTTTGTTACAACATGGAGGTTCACCGAAGGGCCCCTGACAAAGACAATCTGAATCTGTTTAAAACCATCAGTAGTTTTATAATTGCCTAAATTCCATCTAAGAGAGATTAATGGAAATAATATTGCTATTCAGAAATATTATCAGATATTTATCAGAAATAAATTCAGAGGGGAAACCTAGTTACATACAGCTGACAACATGAAACCTCCAGATTTATGAGGCAACAGGTAAAACAGAAACATAACTAACCAATATCAACAGTGCTGTGTTGGGTACACCTCAGTGAGCGCCTTTGTGTAGGATCTGATGAATGCCAGGCATCCAAGAGGTTGTATGAGAAAACATTGCTCCATAGGCCTGTGCAATGGCAGAGAACATGGAAACTTCTTCAGAAACATTTCAGTGGAAAACATCCCTTTAAAAAAAATAATCTCTCCATTTTGCAAGAGGTATTGAAAAGTCTCAAGGTTTCCAAATTATCACCAAAAACTATAGTAAGTTCTTTTCAGCAACTAGCATTCTGTCCTCTAGGAGGTGCCTAAATATTTTAAAACACCGTTTAAAACAGTGAGGCCTTCAGCCACTGTAATTCATTGTCACATACAAACCAACATTTTCCATCCTATAAGCAACTATCATAGGTGAGCAGAACCATGTAATTTCCTATAAAATAAGGGTCTGGTCTACAAAATATGTCATATACAAGTGGATGCCCAGTTAAAATTTTGGAAGATGCTCCTGGACAGTCAAGAATCAAATGGTTAGAGCACAGTTTGGGATAATCAGCAGAAAAGTCTTCTAATACAAGACTGTTTGCTGTCCCTCTAAGATTTCTCTTTGCACAAGATCTTTTGAGGGAGGACCCTTCAGCTTCTATTTGTTATTCTCATTCCCATAGTGCTTCTCCCACTTTTGCCATCCCGTGTAAAAGAACACCTAAAAAATGTCTCCACAGTGCAGAAATCTCAAAAATTCTCTTGAAGAGTATCTCTTCCTCCACAACTCTGTCACAGGCCTCGAGAGGAACTCAGGAAATCTCTACCAGTGAAAGCTTCGCAAAAGCTATACATTGTACAGGATGCAAAAATTTGAGTTGGACAATAAAATAATTATTCATCCCATAAATTATTAACAGAAATACAATTCCCTTTAAAGCCCCATTTCTTTCTAGAGTGGGACAGAAAGCCAAGGGCCTTTTACTTCAGAGGGAAGGCCTTGTAAGTATAGACTCACTTAAGAAATCTTAGAAATGCATAATCAAGAAATTAGTTTGGTGCTCTCTGGATCTATGCCTAGCTGGCAACCAGAGTTCATTTGTACATAATTAGTGGCCAGTTTCTGTCGAGACAACCTCATCTCCCAGTAGCTTGAGAAGCTTCTGTCCAACCCTGCTGTGAGAAGGCAACTCATCTTGTTTCTCCTGTCTTCTCTTGGTGTCTTCTCACTCTGTAACTCTTCCGGTTCCCTCAGCCCTAGGAGTTACACACTGTTCCTGCATTTTAATGTCTTTCATTGTTGTCTTCTGTTTATAATTACATTGTAACATTGCCCTAACTTCATGCACTGAATTGTTTTTGTACCTATATTGGCTGAAGGAAGCACAGTGGAGAGGGATGGTATCTTTTACGAGGATGACAGTTGAAAAGAGCAGACAAGCTCTCATGCACCCAAGTCTTTCTTCTGGAAACATGAGGGTCTCGTATCCCCGAAAGCTCATCCAGTCTTTCTATCTCTAGCCACTTCTCTTACAAAAGGCCTTTCTTCTCCCTGAAAATGACACCTTGCTTTTGTCCTTGAACTGTCATGCTGTAACTAATAGTACGTTTTAACAGTAACCCAAGAGGGAATTGCATGTGGTATCACTAGATGGCAACATTGCTTTAACTCTCCACCTTATCCTTTATGAAGACACACCCGTGGCTGTGGGATCACCGGGCTAAGGCTGAGAACAGAGCTCAGCCCAGGCTGGATGTGTTGGGTGTGCTTGCTCCCTGACCACCTCAGGTATGAACATACTACCCCACTGCTGTTGAGGAACTGCAATGGAGGCACAACGTTCTCAGAAGAATGCTCTGTAGTCTCGCCTAGCTCTGTGACCTACATCCTACCTCCAACAGAGTGCTTAAGGGAAGAGTAAAAGAAAAAGGGAATGAAGGGATCTCTTCTTCAGTGTACTCTCCAGCATCTCAAGCTCCTGGATTTGGGATTTCTAGTGCTGGTGGCTGCATCTAAACTACTGGGTTTCAGAGTCGCCAGTGGGATTCACCTTTCTCCTGCTCTTTGCAGCTCTATTCATACTCCTGGATCCTGTGTTTTCTTTGTAGTCTTTTCCCTCAGACAACTCTTTACTTAAGTCGTGACATCACTAAAAGCTCTTAGCATAGCTAATAAAGCTGTGAGATTTAGTACTTGTGTGACTAAGCACAGTCTTCTCTTTCTCATGCCCACCTATTATCTCATGTTTTGAACAATATGATTCTGGACTCTTCCTGCATAATACATTCACAGCCTCTCTGAACATCAAATAAGGAATACCACGTGGTGTTGCTTGTCATATGGATTTTTCAATTTATAAGTTAACCATTTTTTACCCATATCCTAGGTGTCCTGTTGTGTCTTATCATTATTCACATGTAAAATATCTGTTTAAAAGCAGACGGACTCGTCTGCGAAAACTTTACCCCAGACAACCAGCATTCAAAGGGTTGTAGTAGAGTGTTCCAGTATTAAGCAAAATTAAAACAATGGCATAAAAACTGCTGTTTTTCATATTTTGTTATATATTCATATATTGGATGGTGCCCAATCTACTGAATTAAGAATGATAAATTTCAATTATTTATCATGGTAGCAAAATTACAAAGGGTTTAGTATACTATTAAACTTGAAAATATATCAGTAGCTTCACAAAACTACTCTGTAGTAGTTCACAAAACTACTCTGAATTGCTGCATTTTATAATAAACTCAGTAACAACATTGCTTTGGCTTCTCAGATCATGCCATTCATAGAAAAATTTGATTTTAAGATTTCAGTTTCAAAATACAAATGTTTTTTGCATAGAACTCTGATGCTAGTTGGTTCAAAATGAACCTAACCTCTTCAAGCAGCCCTGAAACTTCAGGAATGAGCATCACTATTCAAGACAAAAGCAACAGTGAATAGTGTGATTTGAAATTTCCTCTCAGTACTTTTAGCCCATCTCTCTTGTCTAAGGAATTCAGTCAGAGGTGAGAACAACATGGTGTACAATTGGTTTCAGTCCAATGCATGATGCAGGGCACTGGTTGTAATATGCAGGGTTTGCATTATATTAAAAATAAAATACATTTTTATGCAATTCAAATTTTTGCAGTGGAGCACATCACCTTTCATGAAGCAGATTCGGGACTCTGGAAGCTTCCTCATCAGGCGACCCATGAAGAACTCACTACCAAAATCCTCTGCACGAATGAAGGCGCCGTATTTTAAGAACCCAACCTCATAAGGGGTGAACTCCACCCATTCTGCAGAGACATAGAGCAAACTTTTGAATCTCAGTCTTATCCCTACTTCCCTGCTGGCAAGCTATATAAAGGAAAAAGGCAGCTGCAGGATAAATCCTATCTGCAGGGTAACCACAGACAGGCCTTCCTCAGGGTAAGGACTTAGCATTCAGCTGGCCTCAGCCACTCACTCAGTAATGTTTTGCAGTGTCGTTCATTCAGAACATTCCAATTACCCTCTCCAGAGAGAATATAAGTGAAGTTTATACCAAGAGGGGTCAGCCTAAGTTACCCCACACATGGAGCTAAGGCTTGTGACTACCTTGGCTGTCCTTAAACACCTCCCCAAGATTTCTCCTGCCCCACAGAAGACGAGTTCTTCCCATAGCCTAGGCACAATGTCTGGAAATGGAAAAGGAAGTTAAGGAGGAAAAGAAACTGTTTATAAATGCTATGGGTCAGCTGTACAAGAGGTTGAAGTACTGATAATGCAGATAGTTTCAATACCAAATGAGCCCATTTTTGCCATCACCTTTGAACTCTGAAAGGCTGTAGTCTTCTTTGATGTTGAGGATCATGTAGATAGGTAGGGGATTTTGACCCTGACTCAATGCCTGTTGCTCATCTGAGAGTTTGTGGTTATTTTTCTGTGAATTGATAAAAGACAAAGCAAAATCAAGGGACCCTCTTGGCATAGTCTATGGCTTCCAAGAGTACAGCAAAATACATACCTGTTTCCCTCTTAATTTTGTCGTTCTCTCAACTCACTTGGTGTCCAAATATTTTTTTAACCAAGGAGTGATCTAAACATTTACATATCCACATAAGCATATTTAATTACAGGTAGAGTTGTAGGACACTTTTTTTTAAAAATGGCCTCCTGTTCTTTCTCGTAAATACATCCACTTTACATGGTAATTTAAGTTCTCACAGGGATGAACAGAGGAAAATAAACCAACAGCATGACTCAGATACTCATACTTGTAGAAGGAGACATAGGTTTTCTGCTCTACAGAAGCCCCTTGGGCTGCTAATTATGCATTAAGTGATATGTGGGGACAAAATTCTCAACAAGTTTGTGGACAGCACTAAGCTGGGTGGCAGTTGTTGATGAGCTGGAGAGCAGGAAGACTCTGCAGGGGAATCTGGACAGGCTGGATCAATGGGCCAAGGCCAATCGTATGAGGTTCAATAGGCCAAGGGCTGGGTCCTGCCCTTGGGTCACAACAATCCCATGCAGCACTACAGGCTGGGGGAAAGGTGGCTGGAAAGCTGCATGACAGAAAAGGACCTGGGGGTGCTAGTTGACAGCAGCTGAACATGATTCAGTGTGTGTGCCCAGGTGGCCAAGAAGGCCAAGGACGTCCTGGCTTGTATCAGCAATAGTGTGGCCAGCAGGACCAGGGCAGTGATTGTCCCCCTGTGCTTGGCACTGGTGGGGCCACACCTCAAGTGCTCTGCCCAGTTTTGGGCCCCTCGCTATAAGAAAGACATTGAGGTGCTGGAGTGTGTCCAGAGAAGGACATGGAGCAAAGGCAATGGAGCTGGGAAAGGGTTTAGAGAAAAAATCTTACAAGGAGCAGCTGGAGGAGCTGGGGTTGTTTACCCTGGAGAAAAAGAGGCTCAGGAGAGACCTTATGAAGCTCCACAACTCCCTGAAAGGAGGTTGTAGACAGTGAGGATTGGTCTCTTCTTCCAAGCAGCAAGTGATAAGACAAGAGGAAATGGACTCAAATTGTGCTGGAAGAGGTTTAAATTGAGTAATAGGAAAAATTTCTTCATTGAAAGGCTGGTCAGCATTGGAACAAGTTCCCCAGGGAAGTGGTGAAATGGCAGTCTATAAGGTGTTCAAAACTTGAGTAGATGTGGCACCTGAGGACATGGGTTAGTGGTGAACATGATAGTGGTAGGATCATGTCTGAACACAGAGGTCTTTTCTAACCTTAACAATTCTAAAGCCCTTTTGTTAGTCAGCAAAAATCATCTGCTGGATAATGCTGGCATGCTCTCAGGCATCTGTCCCTGGAGCTTCATTTTCCATACAAAAATATTCAGTAGCTGTTAGAGAAAACATAGGGAAAACGCTACCCCATTGTCTAATGCTTTTTCCAGCAGAAGCCCCCAAAAATCAACACTAGAGATCTGGTATCCTTCTTGCTTCCGCAGTTTTAGCTCCTTTGCATAGTATTTCAAGCTCTCCAGGGAAAAGCAGCTTAGCTTGCACTTGGTCATATGTCTGCGGACTTCACCAATTGGTCTTGATAGATCCTGGTGTGACCAGTCAGCACACTGATACAAATGTGACAAAGTCCTGGGGAAAGGAAAGGAAGAGCATTGTCATATGCTAGAGCAACTTTCACTTTTTAGACTTTAAGGTCCACATCAAATTAACTAGCTGAGGTTCTTTAAAAGCATATTTTGGGCTTAGTTTATTATGTAAAAGATTTTTTGATTTAGAGGACTTGCAAAAAGCCCCTCCTTGCTACTAAGAGGTTTATGCCCAAGGCTGTGATTTGCACCCAGGTGTCTTGATAGGAAAGATCCTAGAGCTGAAACTAAGAATCAAGGAAAATCTTGACCCCTTGTCAGCACCTAGGGCATACACTGGCTTGGGCAATGTGCTCCTAATGAAGTAATCAAAAACCCTTAAGACTGAAGCAGTAAGCCTTTCTTTACCAAAATGAAGAGAAGAAATACCTCACACAGCAGACTATAGAGGTGATGAGTGATGTCTTTGTTCAGGATCTCCTTACCATGTTGAACCAGATGACCCAGTGATGTATGAAATAGCATCCAAGAGACCCAATTTTTGAAGACCCAACAGGTTTCCTAACAGAGATGTCAGTGCTCGCGTGCCACCTCCTGTTGTCATCACTGCTACGACTGGTACCTGTTTAATCATCAACACAGCAGTGGAAAGCAATGCTTTGTTTACCAGCACAAGTGATCAGAGCTGAGTGAAATGTAGCATTTCAGTCCCACAAATAATTCCAACATTTCAGCATTTCCCCAAACAGGGGAGAAAAAAAATATTTAAACTGTGTATTTTGCACAGAAAAAAAGTAATTAACTGATTTTGAGGATTTTTATAAAAATCAATCATTTTTTATTTTAAATTTTTACATGCTGGCTTATCAAAGCAGCTCAAAACCTATTGTTTCAAGGCATTTCAATATTAGACAGCATTTTCCTTAGCAAAACATCTCATGAGGGCTCTATTTTGATAACGAGCAGACCTCATCCTCTCTGTAAGTCAAGTATAATAGCTAGATTATATTTCCTACAAAGTACCTAGAGTATATAATTGCAGTGATGAAGCCTAATTGTATAGAAATCTAAATTATGTTACAGGAAAATAAATTTCTCTAAGAAACCCAGTGAGAGAAGATGAGCCAATTGGCATTTTCCACACACATTTCCAGGCAATTGCATCAAAGAAATACTCAATGGTTTCCTGATTCAAATTGAACATTTCAGGTCAAAGCAAATCTGACTTGGATTTACCTGACTATAAGGAAATATTCTCTTGCTGGAAAATCTGAAAATAATAGTTAGAAGTACTTCCCCCTAAAAATTCTTATACTTAAGAAACATCTGGGTTTTTCACTGACACTACTGTGCCAATGAGAAATGATGTAGTAATATGATCAGTTTTTGAGCAGGGCCATCATTTATAATGTCTAAAACAATGCTATCATATATTAGCTAATATGCCTTTGGCTCACCTGTCCTGGACAAAGGAGAAAACACAGGTAAAAAAAAATTAGCCAACTCTCAAGTTGGTTCTTCATTTCTCAAGTTCCTGATCATAGACCATGCTCCCTCCCTAAAGCACCAATCATTCCCATGCCAGCATAGACATTACAAATCCCAACTCAGACAAGCAGATGAGAGAAAAAATGTTGAATGTCTTTGTTCTGTTTGAGGAGACATCATTTCTACAGCTGAGATGATGAGCACCAGAGGAGAGAGTCTACTATAAGACAGACACCTTCTCATCAGCCGGTATTATGCATCTCTTTAACTGTTAGATTTTGTCCCTCCAAAAATCTGATAATATAAAATACCTTTGGGGTCTTGGTGACTGAATGATCAGCTAAAACAGTCAGATTATCCAGGTCTATAATGCACAGGTAAAAAAGAAATAGAAAAAAATGCTGATTTATGGCATTGTGTTTTCTGAACAAATGTGTTTCAAGAGGGTTTGATACTACCCTGGCTCTCACATTGCTTCATCTAAAGTACAAAATGTGGAAAAGCATTCCTCAATGCTTCACATGGTGCAATGAATGTATCAGGGCTATTTAAGGAACAATATGCAAAAGGCTACATATTCCTATTACACAGCATGTTACAGTCCCTATGGTGCTCCCCATACCTCATGATCTTGTAGGTCTTGCTCTAAGTGTAGTGCTTTTTTCAGAGCAGAAGCCACAAACTTCTTCCTTTTCTGCAGGAAATTTTTCTCCTCTGTACACAGATCAAACTCCAAGCGAACATCTAAGTTTCTGGACCTCAAACAAAGTCCAGGGTTAAATAGGGTGTGCACAACCACTTAATGTTTGGATCCCTGCTTACAAGTTGCAACTCTATTATTAGGCTTAGAAAACCTGCTACTCTGGCCCCACAAAAACACATCACAGATGGTATAGATAAGGTAGAGAAAAGGCTGATAAACTGAAAAAAGCAAAATCTTACAGGAAGAAATATTTTTTATTACTACACTGATTTTCAGGAAGTGATTAACATAAAAACTGTAATGCATATATGGATACTATAAACAGTGGAATGTTTAGGATTTCTTGCCTCAAGCCCTCCAGATTTTATAAATACAACTACTCTGTATTTTTTACAAGGAAGGAAAGTGAAGCGTAAACATATCTTTTTCTAAATATATAGCTCTACAGATGTTGCAACCAGAAAACATTATTCTCCCCACCTAAATTGAATCCCTGTATAGCAGCATAACATGAAAATTCACCTAGCACAGTTAACCAGCTTCTGGACATGGGTAATGAACATAGGGTGAATAGGTAAATATAATCATCGAGTAAATACTTTCTCACTTAGTTACAGAAATTGGTAAGAAGGCAGAAAGCATCTTTTTTTCACAACCACAAAACCAGAAGACAGAATTTCTTACCAGTCATTTGACTTCACATGTAAATTGATTGTCTCATCCTAGGAAAAAAACCCACAATATAAACACCAGAGAGTATTTTTATGTTCTTTCTTTTCCATCAGCTCTGAAGCCCTTCTCTTTTTCTGAAAACTACACTGAACCACAAAGCCATAATAATCAGAGAATCAATCTAAATCTTGAAACTTCTCCAAGTCCACTTTATTTTCTTTATATTGTTTTGTACTAAAGAGAGCAGTATACAGTAAAAACCAACACCAGCTCTGTGGCATGTCCCATCCTGCCTCATCATTTGCATTTGCTTTGTTCTGCATTAGTCTCCCAGGTGGTCACAGAAATACCTTTGTCATGTGTTTGACTGTGATTTTTCTTTTCTGTTTGGTTCATAGGAAAATGTATAGGTCCATAGTGTTAGGAATTGTTAGGAATCTAAGGGCACTAACAGTTATATACATACAGTTATAGACATAAACCCCATTCACACAGATCTAATTAACTCATGCCCATTGATCTTTCATCTATAGCTTAACATTTGTTCTAAGAAGTTTGTATCAATCACCTTTGCTACTGCCACTTTCTCACTGAATGGAAGTGAATCCAGAGGAATAGTGAGGGATGCATGGCGGTCTTTTTTCTCTTCACCTGAAGTACACTGAAAAATAAGTTACAATGTAGAAAATTATCTCATGTATACACCATTAAAAAAGCACTGTCTCCAACTTACTTTTTTCAAATGGGGCCCCTGTCCAGCAGTTTTCAAGTTGGCATCTAATATTTGCATGTCTTAGGGGTTACAATGCTGTTTCAGAGCTGAAGTTCATGAAAGATAGCTCTTAATTTAAAATAAAAACTCTTTCAATTTGCCTCAGTCAACTATAGAAAACCATGAGTTTACTGTGTTTGCTTAAGCTAATGACACATACCGAGCAGAAATGAGGCTTCTTCTCTGCTAGAGCCATGCACAGTTCTGACAGGCTGTATTTGATGTAATGGAAGTTCAGAGGCTTCACAGGTTGCCAGAAAGAGCCCAGCGACAGAGTCTGGCTCTTCTCGTATGATCCTTTCACTGAAAACAAGAAGTCTTTTTCTAAAAAAGAATCCAAACATCAAAAATATACAGAGAAATTAATGACAATGATCCCAGAAATAGAACACTAAATTGTCTTTCAGAAGTTTATATATAAGCACATCAACAATGCTTAAAAGCTTCCAAACTCTATTTATCCAACAAGAGAACATTACAAGAAATAGGAGAAGAAAAGCAAATCAAAAACAAACCACAAAACACCAAAAAGCTTCTAAAGCTGCAGTAGATTGACAAAATGTAAGTTGAGAGAGAAATGTGTATTTACTTCTACTTTATATCTTTTATAAGATTCATTGTCATTCTAATCAGTCCCTTTAATTTCAAAGTCCAGTTTTTAAAGTTAATTAGCAGAGACACACTACATTGGATCTGTGAACCTGTGTATACATTCCTAACCATCCAGTTCCAGTCCTCTAATTGTAAGAACAAAATAGGAAAATTACCAGAAAAGAAAGACAAAACAAAACAAACCACAAACAAAAAAAAACCCAACACACACACCTAAAAATCCAAACAAAATCAAAACAAAAAACAAAAACAAAACAAACAAAAAAACAAAAAAAAAAGAACCCCGCCCCCCCCAAAAAAACCAAACAAACTAAAAACCCCAAATCAACCAACCAAATGAGAAAAATCAGTTAACCATAAAATAAGGGGGGGTTTGTTTATAGTTTGAAGTCTAACCTGAAGGTTCTTTCTTCGTCCATCTGCTGTCCACCAAGACTTCCAAGCAGGAAATTTCACGAGACTGTAGCAGCGATGAACAGTGTGAGATTAAAGTATATAAAACACGCAATATCTGAGTCACTTCACTGCTACCTGTCTTTGGTAACCTGAGTGTCTGGGGTCTGGAAAACAGTCTACCCTGCATTTATTAGGCTGATAAGAGAAAAACTTTGGCACTCTGAAAATGTGACAGGTTTCACCTGAAAGAAAAATTGTGGTGGTTTTGGACAGGACTGGGAAGAGAAGGGAAATAACAGGGGGGCAATGGGAGCGTGCTGAGACCTCCTGAGGGTAAACTGATGGGTTGACCAAATCACAAGGCTGTCCTTGCTGCCCTGCTTTGGTGAAGCTTGACAGTCAAATGCTTCTCCTCTATGTAATGAGATAAGAGCAGCTGAGAAAGCAACTTCCATATCATCCTGTGGAAGTAGGGAAAAAAGGACGGCCATGAGAGAGTCACAAAAGAAGTTCTCCAAAGGAATGACACAGCAGCAGGAACTCAATGAAAGACCACTTCAGGCTTTGTCAATAGGCTTGATATCAGCCTGTGGTGGTGAACAGGTCTCTGGGTATCCCAAATGACTGTGCACAATCTTTCCTAACATATCCTCACACAGGGAGCAGCACAACAGGATGGCTACCTGTGTCTGACCTCCATCTCCCTCCCCTTCAGCTTTGCCTGCTGGTTTTGCTGGTGAGGTTTTGGGGCACCTGCCAGATTCACCATTCCCATCACTATCATGAAAACAAAGATAAAAGAACAATAGTTTAAAATTACCACTAATACACCATTAGTCACAAGCTTTTCAGGAGGGAGTGGACTGAAAGAGAAAAAAAAATGCAGTCAGAACTAGTATCACCTAAACACATCCTTAAATGAACACCAAGGAAAAATACTTTCCTTGAAGTTTGTCTTGTCCAGCATAGTCTCAAAAACGTCACTGATTTTTAATTTTAGGAGACATCTGAAATGTGTTTTCCTTTTTTTAAATGGGTAAACAATAGTTGTAATAAGTATGATGACTGCAGTTCCTATTATTCTCCCTCTTCCAGCAAGTAATAGGATAAGTTAAAAACCAGGAGGATTCTTGGTAGATAAGGAAGACAGAGTTTGAGCCAATGTGCAACACCAGCTCTTGCTGTTATGCTGAGCATTTCAAACTATATTATACTAAATGACAGCATGTGTTTGCTTGCAAAGGGGCACTTCAAGGGTTCCATGTGGATGTTACTCACATGCTCTCCGATGTAAACTCAACCTCTAGCATCTCCTGTGTCTGTAAAAGATTAATTTGTTATAAGCATCTGAATTAATTTTCTTTCTCATTTGCTACGGTTGTCAATTATTATTCAGGCTCCTGAAATAGTTCTTCAATCAAATCAAATTTCCTTCCTACTCCAGGGTATAGTGCAAGGAGTGAAAGCATTTCAGTTAGAGTGATTTTGCAAGTGTTCTTCCTTCTTTGTTAACCATCATCCCCCAGGCTGTTCTGTTTGGTGGTGAGGCAAAGCAGAAAGGCAGGCAGTCCTAAGTTCTGCAATTAGTGTTGGCTTAAAATTGTCTAAAGCCTTGGGTTTTTACTGTGTAATGTTATCAGAAGAGTGATACTGCTGTATAGGAGAGGGCAAGCTCAATTCTTCTGATCAAAAGAACTGCTATAACACAGAAAGTACATTGGCCAGTGCCCAGAGAAGTTAAGGTAGACTGCCTGCTGATATCACTGAGGAGCTTAATACCCATATATACCCTATAAGAAAAGCCAGTGAAATAGCAAATCTATAGAAGTATCTAATTTGAATGCCCACTTCCCATGTTGAAGTCATCATGTGTGTGTTCAGCCACGCTGAAATGAAATAGTTTCAGCAACTGGACACCAACTGGTTTTAGCACCTCAGTAGGGATCTTCGTGTTATTTTCAGGTATATTCAAAAAACTTACAGGACAGGGGATCAGTTTTTAAATGAATACTGTAACATTTCTGCCAGAGTATGCCCAAACTCACAAGTGCTTGTGCCAGGAAAAGAAATTCTAATAGAGAAACTTTGTGCAATGGTGATCAAGTTTTGTATTTCCAACAAAACATATTTAAGCAACATAGTCAAGAAAGAAGGAAAAAAGGGCAACTCTGGTGTCATAAAAAAGCACCTGCTAAGATGAGCTACCAAAAGCCTTCAGGATCTACTTTGCTGATTAATGTTTAGAAGGTTCTTCACAGGGTATATGAAGTGCATAGCAAGAGGAAACAAACTCTCCTACCTACAAATGCTTTAAAATAACTTATTTAGGAGGTGTGAAAAATCCATATTATAATATTGGCTTTCCACAAATACTAAAATGGATGTTATATGTATAATGTTGAAATAGATTTGTTATAAAGACATAGTTTTGTAACAATAACTAATGCCTTTATTTCTGTTATTAACTAAACTTAGACATAGTAGTGAAATAGCTGATATAGTTATCCTTGTGGTAATTGAACTGTCTGCTTGGTTGGATAACATCTAATGAATGTATGGTGGAGCCCCCTGCTACTGACATGCCAGCTATCAGCAGCCACCATCTGCAGAAAGCATGGACCAAAGCCCAAGCTGGAGGTGATAATAAAAACTGACCAAAACCACAGCCAAGGAATCCACATCCACTAATCCACATCCATGGATCTGAGGAGGAGCCATGCTAAACAGTTCCTGGAACATGTAAACTAGTTAGGGGGAAAGTTTGAATATGCATAACTGATTATGAATATGCATTATGCTGATGCAATAGGAAAGGTATGTAAAGGGTGTCTCTGCAATAGCAGGTGTGCTCTTGATTGAATGCCAAACACCCAGTGCTGTTAATTTTGTTTTATTATCTTTGTCCACTATTGTCCTTTATTAAACTTTTAAATTTTAACAGGACGGTGAACCTTATTTTTCACAGAGGTAGTATCAAAAAATGAATTTTCTTCCTGTGGTCAAAGCGGTTTTATCACTCACCTTTGGATTTAGCTGAAATGTCAAGTGAACAGTTTCTCCAAGCTGGATTTTGGCAATATCAAAGAGAACAGTGAAGAGGAGGTCATCTTTAGTGACTGCATTTTCATCATAGACTTTCATCTCAAGAATATTCTGTGAACAGAGGTAGAGAGTTAGGATCCTATTTTGAGACCTTGCAGAAGCACAAGATGATGTGCTCAGCATGTTAAGGAAAACAGATAAAGGATGGGGAGAAGTGAGAGAGCATGTACAACTTTTGCATCCATACAGAGATGAAGAAAGATATTCTGAACCTAACACAGAGTAAGGTTTGTTGCTGAATTGTCCTGCAGAGTAATTTAAATGAACAAGGCTAGTAGAATCACTGAATATTGAAAAAACATGTTGGCCTCTAATTTATTTTGAGGTCACCAGTTTTCCTTGAATTGCAGGAAACCAGCTACTGGTCAGGACTTTATTGCTGTTGGTAGAATAAAAAATCCTTGGATATTAGCAGCAATTAAAATATTAGGATGTACCATATAATTACTTCATGGTTACATAATTTTATCCTATAAATTATTTGGACAGATCACATGCAGATAATTACCATGGAATCTACAGAAAGTGATACGTTTTTGGTTAAATTGCACAAATCCCACTGTATAAATCTTCTCTTCTCTCTCCTCTGTCATGTGTTGCTGATGATTGAAACACAGATTTCACCAGGTACATGCAAACTTTTATTGTACAAGGCACATTCTTATATACTTTTCCAAACTAACAGTTCAGCAGCTGCAAACTTCAGCTTCTAGGGTTACATATTTTGCATCTCCAACGGCTACAGATTACAATCTCCTTGCCTAATCTCCTGTTAACTATCCTGCTCTTTGTCTTGCCTTCTGCCAGATTCGGCAGGCCGGTCTCTCCCAAGGCCCCACGCCTACAAAAGCCATCCTCCATGGCGACACTCTGAATCCTCACAATGTGTCTGTTTGGATGGACAGGAGAGGGTAACAACCTCTCCTGTGCCTGACTGGTAGCTGGACATGGGCTGGGTTAGAGATGCCTCCCAGAGTGCTGAGCAAGTGAACCTTTGCTGTTTTCTCAGTGGGGCAATAATTCAGGCCTCTCTCAATATATTCAGCAGCTCATTTTCATGTAAATTACAGGGAGTGCTTATCTCAGATTCTTACTTATGCATCAGATTTAACTGAAACTTGCTAAGAGGCTTGATGTTTATTAAAGACACACAGTCTCACGGTCTAACACACAAACACATGGATAAAACAGAGCGAGCACGTGAACTTTGTTGTTTTAGAAGTTCATAATGTATCTCAGAAAGCTCCATACCGAAGTGTGATAAGTTATTGACTAGACAAATAAACTGAAAGGAAGACACTCCAGATGGCAAATGACCTCGAGTTTGCAATTTACTGTCCGAAGACAGAAATGGTACTGACCTATAAGGCTACCTCTCTAAATGCCATCAGCCCTGTCCATGATTCTTGCTAACAGAAAGACACCGTCAAGAGGCAAACAGTCACAGCAACCTAGTTTACAGGCCAGCCATAAATAGCCTGTAAAGGATTATGGAAGGTGATGGTGGTGATATGGTGAAAAGCAATGGTCTGCAGTTAGTAGAAGGCAGGCTTGCACGGAAGAGCAGATCAGTTTTCCTAGCTGTGATACTGCAATAGAATGTCCTTTTCTGGCTAAAATGACTGACTTATTTTCTGAGTGACCAACTAATTCGAAGTCCCAGTTACTCCCAGCTAGCCAGGAGAGGCACACACGGGGTGCTGCCTGGCCAAGGGAGATCTCTGGCTGCACCACTGGGATTCTGTGTGGGAAGCAGCCAGGGGTGTCTGGGCAGTTCACTGTGTCTATCTCTCATGACAGAGGATATGAGGCCAGCATCACTGGGAGCCAGGTGAGGAGCAGAGCCTTGGCAGAGCTGTGTGCCACCAT
Organism: Erpornis zantholeuca; assembly: GCA_013400515.1. Lineage (NCBI taxonomy): Eukaryota > Metazoa > Chordata > Aves > Passeriformes > Timaliidae > Erpornis > Erpornis zantholeuca. Next base: position 234,412 of record VZTN01011609.1, read on the forward strand.
GTCTGGGAAGGGTCATCCTCCTGTAGTTGTGCCCACAGCACAAGCCTGGGAACTGTTTGTCAGACATTCAGCAACACAAATACCTGTCAGTATACACTGCTGTTCCCGGTGAGAACCAGCACAAACATGCCCAAACAGGTCTTTTTTTCCCCAAAGGCAGTGTGTTATATGGTTTTACTGAGCTCTGGCTACCAGGATTTGGAAAGATGAATACCTCAACAAAAGACAACACAGGAAAGGAGAAAATAACCAAACCAGCAGACTCTGGTTCTGCTCAGAGGGTAATGAGCAGAGGAATTGCAGTGTGTACAGAGAAATCTGCAAGAGCCTTAACTGCTGAGCTTTAGTTGTCCCAGATCCCCAGGATACATTTTTTCACCTCACATTCAAGCCACAGCAACCACCACCATGCTGCTGTTGCCACACACTGAAAATTACTGCAGCTAATGCCACGTGTCTTGTCTCCTGCTGCAAATTTACTGACAGTAAACATAAGATCTTCCCAAACACTACTCCCTGAAGGACTAGTTCAAGCAGCTTCTGTGGCCAAGATATTTTTTTAGCTGTTCTATGTGGCATTGCAGTTTTTAAAAACCTTTGAGGAGGAGCAGCTGCTTGTGTGCAAGAGTTGCAGATCAGTGGGTGTTTGTTCCCATGCTACAGTATTTGTCCCTTGCCTTTCACCTCTCTGATAAACCTTCAGGGCTCCATGAAATTGCACCTCACTGGCATTTTGAAAGAAGTCGGAATTTTTTTAGGTAGGCAGGGAAAGCACTGGCTGTAGGCCACAGATGGGCAGACATGTGAAAGCTGAAAGCTACACGAAACAAGACCAGTACCACCTAAATGTGGAAGAAAGCCTGAGAACATCTATTATGGCCAACTTCTGCAGTTAAGGCGAGAGAGATTTTTCACTGGAGACCCTGTGGTATAACCACAAACCGAGCTATTCTGAATGCTCTTTTGGAGGAGTTTATCAATGCTTGAGGGAGCCAGGGGACTGGCCTGCTGATTTGTCACTTGAGAGAGTCCTGATCTGGCACCAGCACTAGGAAAAGAACAGTGCAAACTGTAAAGCAGAGATTGATTGCCCCTGCTGTGAAGTAGGCTTGGTTTACTTGGCCTACCACTGATCTTTGTGGACTCCTGGACCCTGTTGATGCTGTCTTTTGGAGGGAGAAGATAATGGGGTTTGCAAATCTTCTTAAGCTTTAACATTCATCATCATGATAAAATTTCGTCAAGTTGTCTTTTGCAAACTTCAACTGTTGCTTTGTGACTTTTTATTTCTGGTCATTACAAAGGAATAGTAAAAAAGTACAGCCCTGTGATACTTACACTACCTAGCTCATACATATATTTTACACCATTCAATTTACTCCGAAATTTTCACATTTATTATTGAAAAACAGTAATTAAAAAAGGAAAAGAAAAGAAGGAAAAGTGAAAAGTGATAGAACACTTTATGAGTGGTTATGAAATATCTTGGTTATTTTTTATATATCAGAAAATTAAATTTAGTTTTGCTGCTACAAATCCCTTTTCTACTCCAAATCCCTTTACCCATATCCTTGTAGTCCTTCACACATATTTATTTCTATTTTACCCTACTTATTGATCACACAATGACATCTCTGCCCCAAAAGAAAAAAAAGCACATTTGCATCTTACCTTTACTTGGCTCTGGATCCTGAAGCAAAATGTTTCATTCCACACTGGATCTTTGCAGTTCTTAATGGTTTTGGTCCGGACAGTCTCCGGGGAAGCAGTGGGCAAGGACAGGCTTACATAGCAATCACTTTGGCTAACTGTATTTGAAAAGATATGTTGTAACCAACAAATTACTACAAATATTTTAAAGCATAGCCGTATAGCACTGAATAAATACAGAAAATTGCAAAAAGGACGTGTTGTTTCTGTAACTTCTCTGACAGCTCCTTATTCAATACCATTCACTACTGTTTGTTATCACTGGGGTCATTTATGGAGATTTAAAGAAACTACTGCAATAAAGACAACTGGTAAGAAAAGCGTACACAGAGCTAGTTTTACTTAACAAACCTGTTATTGGTACATCCCCTGTTGGTTGCAAATCAAGAGATTTCTGTGATGGAGAAGAAAAATTCCTACACATTTTAAGAGAACCTTTTTCAAGAGTAAAATATTTATTTTGGGCACTTACACAAGAGGCTGACTTTGTTCTTTGCTTTTGAGAGGGGAACAGAAGAATTCAAAAGGGTATGGGTACAGAGGATGTACCCCATCTGGTCTGTGGCTCCCACATATCTGTAATCCAGTCCATGTAATGAGCTGACTGTCTCACCCAACATGTGTTCACATCCCTTCACCATGGAGAACAATTTGCAAAAATAGCAGTGCACTTTTATTTAACTTTGATTTAAACTCTGATCCCTGGTAGAGAAGAAAATCTAATTTCTGAGAAAGGTGGTAATGTAATAGAAGGTTGCACAGTTAGCTACAAGTATGGCATTAAATCTTCTTAACCCACAGTGGTTGCTTTGGGTTTGTTTTGTTTTCCAGGAACCACACCCAGACCTGGCTGGCTGGGCACAACTATCACAGAATCATAGAATGGCCTGGGTTGGAAGGGATTTTAAAGACCCTCTAGTTCCAGCTCCCCTGCTGCAGGCAGGTACACTTCCCTCTAGACCAGGCTGTTCTGTGTGCTGGGCACTGCCACAGAATGTTGATGAATTGTCTCTTGTGGGTTTGCCAGAGTTCTCAGATGAGAGATGGGCTGGGTACTTGTATATCTGTGCAACTAACTTTCCCTTTGTGTGTCAGACTGATGTATGTAGAGTATTTGGTGGTGGTTAGGAATCTCTCTGATACTGCTAAGACAGTTGATTTTTAGCAGGGAGCAGTGCAGGGCATTTGCTCTTAAGAGCATAAAATAGTTGATGCCTTGTGAACCTGTGGTAACAAACGGAGATCCTGACAATATAGCGAAGAATGGTAGGACTCAGTCTCTCTACACTGTCATCCACCCTTTCCAGCCCTCCCATTTTGAGCAAATCTGCTGTCCTTTCTAGGGAATGAACATTTCTTTTGTCTGCTGGACAACTACAGCTGTCTTCAATGTCTGCAGCTCTAAGCTCTTGTTGTGTATTCACAGTATAGCTCAGACTTGGGTATAATAACAGGCAGTTTGGTACTGGGGATACATGCTGCTGAGAGGCAGCATGACCAGTTGGGTAACCTGCTGGAAAAGGTCTCATGACATGTTGGCTCCAGTCCCACTTCTGTTCCAGACTGCTAAGTCACTCTGGGCAATTGGTTTCATTAAATTTATCTTGCTTCTCCATCTGCATTTCCCCACGCATAAAACAGTGATAACTATCCTTTCCTCTTTTGTAATCTACTTGGATGTGACCCAGGAAGAGAGTGTCTGATCAGTAATTATATTATTCTTTCTCTACCAGTCTCTTGGTTCTTATTCCACATTTTCTTTAAACTTGTGGTGTAAACCATGTTGCAATGAATAGGTGTTGCTTAAAGCAATTTGTGCAATCAGGGTATGTATGATTTATCTTTCAAGTTTTCTGATACTGTCTGTAAAACTGTGAAACATATTCCAGTTTTTCAGCATACAGTTGACTGCTTCCCTCTTACTGCCCACAGTAGGTAAGAAATTACTTTAACATTGCAATAATAAGTTTAAAAATATCCTAATATTACATACAAGAAATAGAGACAACTGCATTTTCAATTTTAAAATGCAGAATATGAGCAATATACCTGTTGATAACAATTTATTGGTAATGAAACCATTTATTTAGCTGTCTTCCACACATTATTTTTGAAAATTCTTTCATTAATTTTTAGCATTGGGAAAGTATAATACTAACTTTGCATAGTTACTTTCTCAGATAGTGCCAGAGAAGCAGGCTGTCTCTTCAGCAATTGTATCTGCAAGTTACGCACTAATGATGTATGTGTGTTTTAGAGAATTTGCTCATTTATGGTCTGGGATGTCTCTTTGTTATACATAGGAGCTATGACTCCTGATTTAGAAGAAAGGCATTCATTATTTTCAGAGTATCAAAGAAGTACTAAACTTGTGACTTACGTTCTTGTATCTGGATAGAGCTGTGGTAAGTTCAGTTCTACATCCGCTCTGAACACCTTAGACCTACACCCAACCTGAGAGGTTAGTCTAGTCTTTAGCAAGGCTGCTCACCCTCAATAAGAGGAAAGACAGAGTCCCACAATCTGATGACCCACATTTAACACCAACTAGGTTAGCAATCAGTGAGGTCTCAGCCTCAGCATAGCCTAAGACAAGAATGTAGAGAGAGACAAATATATTTGATTCTGAAAACAAGCAATTAAAGGCAGGACACTGCATGAAGAACAACAAATTATGCCCCAGAACTATAATGTTGCAGGATACATCTGACAACTTACCTATACAACACAAATCCCAAGTACACAATGTTTAACATAAGGGTAGGTGATGAGATTTAGCATTGAGGTCCTTTGGCATACACTTTTAGCCCTGGAGAGGAACAGATGGATGCTCACAAAGTGTCTCCCATGTTTCGTTCGCTTCCAGTCTTTTCCTCCCTCCATCATAAAATGCTTTAACTGTTACCAACTATTAAACATACCCAAATTGAAGAGGATTGACTTAGGCAGCCTGTCAAATGAAAAATTGAGTTTGCTAATTAAACAACACCCAAAAAGATTGTCAAGGAGTCAGTTCTGTAATGTCCAAGTGATTGATACAAAGAAGATAATGATCTGTGGCTCTGTGTGGCCAGAGGGAAAAAGTAGAAGACTGTTCCAGCTCTCAGAGGATTTGTTCTACCAAAAGAGATTTTATAAATTTTCTAGGTAAATCATTTCAGACTGTATTAGTACCCAGACATGTATGAAACAATGACAGACAAGCTAAACTTCATCCTGCTTCAGGAGATGAGGACCAGCCCAGGTGAACCTACAGGGTGTCATAAGGAATTGTTGTCACTTAATGTCCATGTTTATGTTGGAAGGCAGAAAACAGGATAATCATGTCACATCAGTTGGAGTGCAGGGAAAACAACTAAGCCATTTCACTGCCAGGGTTGACTCTCAGGGAAAGAAGTGATAGGACATCCTTATGTGGTACACCAGGCCAAGAGATCAACTACCAGATAGCTGGGCGCTGTCTCCAAAACAACTCCAAATCTCCTTCTTTGACACACATGAAACAAAACTGGAAGTTCCTTGGAAGAGTTGCCACCTTTCCATTCCAAACAGGTATAGTGTCTGTGGAACAAGGCCTAAATTCATACCTAGAATCTCCAGGTACCATCACAATACAATCGTCAAAATGAAACAACGCAAAAAGCAACACAATGTAATGCAGAGAATCCCATGCACAGCTGAACTACAAATCATGCATTTCTAGGCATACCCTTTTAAGACTTTTTAAAAGCATTGCCACTATTTCACTGTTCCCACACTCAGATAAGCGAGTAGGACCCAAAAAGTTGAATATTTATGGAAACGAGGCATTATCAAACAGTCCGATTTTCTTTGTTCCACCTTTGATCATCTTGTGGTCGTATGTGGGGCAATCTCATCTCTATCACTAGATAAGATTTTTAAGAAGGTTATTTCATTTCCTTTTAAAAATAAACTAACCAAAACTTCAGTCTTGGTCAGACATCAATACTGTTGATGTAGATACAGAGGGTACTTAGGGCATCGAAAGAAACCATTATCAGAAGAAAACAGCATAGAAACAGACTTGGAAACAGGCCAGAAGCAGTACACACAAATGCCTTGGATTTCAAAGAAAAGAGAAGTGGCAACAAAATCAATACCAGAAAGACCTGAACCACCAAATCAACACTCACAAATTTTCTTTCTTTAGAAGCTGTTCACAAGAATATTGTTTACCCAGTAAGGGGGTAGCAAATAAAGTTTACCTAAAATCCTTTGTTTCCTTAAGCATCATTATTTTGACTCCAAAATGGCTCTGACATGCTTAATAAAAATAGGTACTTAAGGTACTTTTTCTCTTACTCTCTTCCAGAGTTTTTTTAAAAACAGGTGAAATTACATCATGGGAGATGTAATCTTGTGCAAGAACTGACACTAAGCTGCAGCACTGACAGTGCATTGCAGCAGGAATCCTGATTTGAATTTTTCAATTGAGAGTCAGAGTTTTGAAACAAAAACTTTGCTACTGAATAAATAACCTTTATTGAAGGGACATTTCTCCTAGATATTTTTTCTTTCAAGTAAAATTTTGTGCTGAATAGAAGTTACCAAAAAGCTGTAGCTCAATATAATAATGAGGACCAGGTTGGCTGACTGGCATGAGGTATCTTCCTTTCGCTGTGTTTGATCTATCTGAAAATCAGAAAATATTTTCAAGTATGATGTGTGAGGTTAAAAATATCCCAAAATCTCACTTACAGGAAGAAGCTAGCTTTGATGGTCTGTAGGAGCTTACTGTAGATGCTGTACACATAAATAAAAATAGATACTTTGAGATGGTTTTCTTTTCTACGGTGAAGATGGAGGGGCTATGCCTAAGGGAAATAATAAGGCACATCATTATAACTAAGTAGAAAAATTAGGGTGCAATATGGCACCTCGTTTCTCAAAGGATGGTTTGCAGTAATTAATATGAAGGTAAAGACACTGATGCTGATAGATCAGTTTGGTGAGAAAAAAGCCATAACATATTGGAACAACTTGCAGGAAGCAGGAGGGTTTACACCACCATGTACATGGGTCCTTGTGTGCCTGAGAATTCTGCCCAGAGTCTGTAAATGTCAGTCACCGCTTTGTGAATTAAATTTTGGACCTACAGGGATGAAAATTAAAATCTGGTTATTTTGGTTTACTTTATAAGAAAATAATAAATTCAGCCTGGATTAAAAGCTTCCATTGCAGCAGTGGGTCATCCTGACATAAATGCTATGATTTAGTTGCATTTATAAATATGCATTTTGCTTTTGGCAGCCAAGTCTTCACATTTTATACATCTTTTCTACAAAGATGTCACCATCAGTTTCTTTCACATCAAAATAAGCCACATATGAACATGCAGCCTCCAAACTGTTGTTTTGTTGGGCTTTTTTTTTTAACCACAACTAATCCTATTTTCACAGTGAAATTAATAGTCTGGCTGGAGTCCTTCAGGACTTACAATTGGTCTAGAAGTCTACTGTTGGTAAGAATGAATTAAAGCATTAAGAATAGATATATTTGAGTAACAAGAAACATTCATACCTGGACTTCTTTTGTCTAGTTTTCATTCTTGAACTGAAAGGGAACTCTTAAAAAAACATAGTCAAGATTGGTCTGAACAAGTAAGAAAAGATGAATGCCTTTGTCAGGAAGATATTCAGAAATATTGTCACTTTAATAGCAGAATATGATGCAAACAATTGCACTAAAACTTTTGAGTGAATCTTACTTTCAACCTTCATTGGGTACTGCTGCAGCACTACTTTATTTTCTTCTGATGAGGGTACAGTCAGAGAAAGTGCCCAAGAGAGCAGCCATAATGCCATGCAGACACTCTCATGTGTCTTCTCAGCAGTGCAAGCTACTTCTCAGCCATGAGAAATCTAGCCTCTCTACTTTGCATTGGCCTCCCACATAATAGCAAATCACATCTGGGTTCTTGGTCCTTATTAATAACATAACCAGTGTCCTTGGTTCAGCAAAAAGCTTGTCCAAAGCTCTGGAGACCATCACTGATAAAGGTCCACAAGCTCTGAGAATCTTTCCTGCGGGCAAGGCTTTCCCTGGCATTACTCCAGGTCTTCAAAACCTCCACGGTGACCAAGGCATACCACAGGCCTTATTGCATTGTGCTTTTATCATAGCAATCACCTCAGCTGCATTCATCTACATCCATTGGTGAGGATGCTAAGAGAGATAAATGTATAAAACAAAACAGGTCTCTGTTCAGAGGGTAGAGAAAGAATGAATCACTAATGATGGATATCAGTCACACTGCATAATGCATAACTGGGTGAACTGCTGCTTTGATGAAACCAGAACAACCAGGACAGGTACTGAGGTGGATAAGAAAATATATTGGGATTCAACGAACAAAAAGGTATTTAAATGTATTTTTTACAATAAAATATCAAACATGAGAAGTTGTACCTTCACTCCCTGTTCTGGTTCCAGCCAGAACAGGGTTACTTTTTTGCAGTATCCAAGAGCAGCATGGCCCGGACTCAGAGGTTATTGCTGAGAGAGGGGGAAAGGGAGTCTCTCCATTAATATTGTTGCTCTTACTACTCCCTTTCTTATCACACTGATATTTCCACTAAATTGTTCTTATGTCAACCTGTAACCTTTACCTTTTGTGCCTCCAATTCTCCTCTCCAGCCTGCCCAGGGGAGAAGCAAATTGTTGGGAGATATTAGTGGGAGCATTAAATTGGGAAATACCATTCCTAAACTATCAAACAAATACTTCAAAAAATCCTGAAACAATTCCTGTAATGAGTAAACCTTTGTAAACCTTTGTCATGTTATTTATCAATTCTTCGAATGTCCAAATAGCAACTAATGGTACTGTCAACACAGATCTGTTGATATTCAATTTGTGGTTGATGTTTAGTGTCAAGCAAAGTATACTTCGGTCATAAACTCAACACAAAATTGTGCAACAGTAAGCAGGATATAGAGTAAAATATGGTCCTTATCAAGGATGATCAAAAATTCCAAGGTACAATAACTTTAAAGAAACTGTAGCAGAGTGGAGAAAGGCAATGCTTAACTCACTTTCTTAAATGGTGAGAAGTCATTACACAGCTCAGCCCAAGGAAATGTGTAAACATAGAAATCCTATTCAGAAATCAAAGAACACACTTTTTCATAATTACCTGTTTTCTGAGCACAAACTAGAAAGGTATTTCGTGAGCAGAGTCTGCCACTGCCTTTTAACTCTGTAAGCCAAATGGCAGAGGAGCAATGAAGGATCTTGAATCACCACATGAACTTGTGTCCCCTCAAAGCATGGTGTGGCTCTACATTGCTGCCATCACCACCTATTCATTCCAGCCTCTCTTCTCCACCCAAGCTTCTCCCTTGTTCATTTCCATTACCTCCACCCTTTCCAAACCTGTTTTAAAACATGTTTCGACATTTTAAAATATTTTATAATATTTTGAAAGCTATTTCAACCACTTGTCAACTAGAAGCCCGCACTAAACAAGAGGATAATGAAGTCTACTAGGAACATGTAGTACCATCACAACAGTCTTTAACGTTCATACTTGTTCAAAGAAGGACAAGAGCTGCAATGCCACCTGCACTGGTACAGTATTAGAGCACAGCAGCTGCTCTCACCTCTGCTTTTGAGACAGAGATGAGCCCACCATATACCTAAGGTTCTTAACTTTCACCAGTCTCTCAGTCAGTAATAAGTTCAAACTCCTAATGCCTCTGTGAGGCTTCTGGTGTCCTTTCTGAAGTCCCTTACTTTAGAAATGAGGAACTATGGTTTTGAGAAACTCCTCTTCTTTAAGAATACACCAGGAATTCAGAGAAAGCTACGGAGGAGCATCACACACAATACCTTTGACCACCAGAACTGCTTTCTTTTCTTGCACACAGAAGCATGCAGAAGCCAGCATGACTGCAAAGAAATGCATGCACACCTACATACTCACTGATACCTAGCAGAAGAGATGCAATTATAGCCACAGCTGTAAGGAGATGTGCAGAACAAGTAAGGATCTCCTTGATTATAATAGCATTGTCATTTTTAATGACAGCTTATGCTGCTATCAAGGCACAGAGGAGGTTTTTTGTTTCACTCTATTTACCATTAATACAATACAGTAAAACTGTATACAATACAATATACACAACACACCATAATGGCCATCAAAGACTTGAGAAAGAAAAAAATGGAATTAGTCTTCTAAACTAGAGAATACAAAACAGGTAACATGAGGGAAACTAGGTTTATGTATGTGTTTGGTAACAATGAACTGAGGAAGAGCATGAGCAGACTTGTTTAGCACGATTGGATGAAACCAAAATGAAGATGAATAGAAAGGAAGAGAGGTTGTTAAGAAATGCAGCTGTTGAACCAATTCACATAGTATTCACTGAGATTATCCATTAATTTGTTACTCCTGTTATTAACTTGGTTATAACTTTACTATAAACATCAGTCAAGACCAGGCCTCCATTAAAAGAGGCACCTCAGTAGTTATGCAATCAGTTCTTGGACTTTATGTAATCGGCTTGCAACTACAGTAAGAAAAGCCCTGCTCCAGGATATGACATCACAGGGAGGATCTTCTTGTGATTACTGGCTGCTTTTATACCTGTTTCAGTTTCTTAACCAGTTAGGAAATCCCTGTTTACAGCATTATTGAAATTGGCAGTTATCCACATAACGACTTCTCTGTCCTTGTGCAGAGACTTCTTGCCAAGCATTTGTCTTAGGCTCTTTTAGGATTTCTCTCCATTAATGCAAAAGCAGCCTGTCTGAGCAGGCAGTGATATCAGGAACATAAATGAGGTGCCCTGAAAAGATACCAACACTCTTTTTAGAAGGATCACATCCCAGCATTACTCTTAACCATTGCAAACAAAATCAATGAAATTGGGAAGCAATTTCACCCTAAAGCAAATGTGCCATCAGCACTGGCCAGCCCAGGCAGCTGCCTGTTGGCACTGCCCATGTTGCCTGACTGCCCTCTTTGCACAGACTGCTGCTACTGCCTCACACCAGTGCTACAGTCAGAGGTGAAGTAAAAGGAAGAATACATAACAACGCCTCACACTAATGCTACAGTCAGAGGTAAAGCAAAAGGAAGTGTACACAACATGTTATGAGCATGATGTATTTAATCAGGCCTTTCCACACACAATAGTTTCCTTTGAAGAACATGGCATTGAAAGGGGTTTTGTTATTATGATGGTGTTACACGGGGTTTAGGTGATATAAGGAAAAACTGGCACCATTACCTTCCAACTTTTCAAATCAATAGGCAGTGTAGCATTGTGGCTTGCTATGAAATTACATAGCAACATGCTCAAATTTAACAAGGCCCAGATTTAGTACTATAGCTAAAGAGAAACCCAAAGCTTTATCTAAAGAAAATGCTGATTGAGATTAGTTTTCATATTAAAGAAAACAAACAAACAAAAAGACTATCCCAGGAAAACCTTTTTGTAGCCTTGGACTTTTCTAGATACCAAGTAGGACAAGTCACTAATTTTAAATACTCTCCTAAATGGAGTATTTCTGTAAAATACACACAAGTAAAAATGTTACATTTATATTTTACTTGTAGCCCACGGAGCAAACAGGCTTCTTTTCCATAGATGTCAATTTGCAATGTAGAAGATATTTTATCTCCTGGAAGATCAGTGAACACAGCCACTGAGAAAAGGGCTATGCAAAACCAGATTTGCCAGCTGTGCCAGCCCATGGCCTGCTGTGACTGCAGTGACAGCCTCTGGGATCAGCAAGAGCTGGGTGTGCTCCACAACAAGGTATGTCTGGGCAACCACTCTGAAAACAATATCCACTCTGGGGAATCTACGCAACACCCATCCAGCCCTTGTTATAAACAGCACATGGGGTGAAATGCAGTCATATTTGGATGGCAGAGAAGTCTCTCCAGAAAGTAACTGTGCCATGGTTAAGAGGTGGAAATGAAGAGCCCCGCATAAAGTCGGCTTCTATGAAATAATTGTGGGACACGAAGATAAAAACTGTGCCCTCTTCCAGTGATCTTGTCTGGTAGACAAGCCTTTGGAAAACAAGAACATGGAGAGCCCAGGCACCTCAGCTTGTGACTTTTGCTCCTGATGTTGTCACTGTCTCCCCATGTTGCCGGTGACCCTAGCAAGTCCTGTTGGACAGTTGCAAAGAAATCGCATCCTCCAGACAGATTTTGCAGGAATGATGAATGTATTTATGAAGATTTGTGACAGCCACAAAGCTATCTCAGTTTTAAAGCCAGAGATAGAGGCAGTCATTTAATGATTAGCATTCTGCAACTCTTGAAATAATTACAAGGGAGAGGTTGTCTCAGTGTAAGAGCTGATGTATCTAATATGTAAAAGAGGCCTTTTCACACCAGCCTGAAAAGGACCAAGTTTTCTCATGCAGGCTTTTCTGCTGTCCCTGCAAGGCAAAGAGCAAAAGGGAATGTCTGTAGCTATTTAGTTAGCAATACAACCATACAGACCTCCCCAAAGAATAACAACCTGAAAATGGGAATGGTGTTTTCCTGTGACACTGAAAAAGAGTGGAGTCCTGTCCAGAGCAAAGTGAGATGACAAGTATCAAAAGAAGATCCCTTAATGGCCTCCAGAAGCCAATAATGTGGGTTATAAAAATTAAATGAAAACATGACTGTTGACTCAGAAGCCAGATCTCTAAGCCACAGACCTCAAGAACCACAGAGCTCTTGAAAGAGTGGCGCAGGGAAAAGCATGGTTCAATGTTTGTCGTACCCCAAAGTATTTATTATAACCCAGTTCTGGGACATAATCTGAATCCAAATGAGGTTTTTAATCTGGTCTTGTCACTATTCTTTTATATTTTCACAAGGAAAATTAAGACAAACTCAAAGATGCCTAGAAATTGCAACAGCTATGTTTTAGTGATATGTACTACTCAGATTATAGTTACCTGATAACCTACATAACAAATGAGCAATTCCTTCTTGTTCATGAGTAAGCCTTATTCCTAACAGACTTAAATGCATATTAGTAGCCTAATTCTTGTTATTGCACTTAAACCATCTACAAACACACCCTTTTGTTTGATACAAAGGGAAGAGGTCAAGAGATCATGATTATAGGTGATTGCCACAACTAACCTATAATAAAAAAATAAGCCCTATGTTATATGACATATGCAGGATGTCAGGAGACATTGACACTGCAGGCAGTGGTCCCTCTGCACAGAGGGACCATTAGGTGTGCCCACAGCTGAAGGAAACCAAAGTGTACTCAGGCTTGACAGGCAGTCTTCCAGAAACAGATTCTGACTCCAACAGAGCACCAATGGCTCTTTGCAGCTGGAATTATTTCTGTGCCAGCTTTCTGTCCTCATCTCTGTCTCTCTTAACAACTTTATTAAAATTGTACAGAAATAGTAATTAAAACAAATAAATGTGAGCTACATAAAGAATTATACTGCACTCTCACACTGGTTTTTTTATTCAACGTAATGCTTTTTAACACAGTCTCATTTCTTGTGCTGTGTATCACACCATGTGGCATGGCTCCACTAACAAAACTTTTGCTCTGAGAAAACGTACACGGGAGATAAAAACTCACTCTCTGCTGTGACACTGGTAACTTGGTCCTGATTCTTAGAGGGCAAATAAAATGTGATTCTCTGTAGCACACAATAAAGAAAGGCTACTGGAATGGGGAATGGATGAAGCAGCTCCCCTCAGGCCCTGTCACCTAGCACTGCTTCTTCTGGCTCCTGCTAGCAAAGACCTTCCTCCACATCTGACATTGGAAGCAAATCTCGTGTTACAGCTTCAAACCTGAAGTCAGGTACTCAGTCATCTGCTCAAAATGAAGGTACAGGATAAAGACTAATAAAAGAGAGGAGCTAAGATAATTAGCTATGGATTTCAGGAAGTTCTACTGTCCATAAGAATGTAAAGATCATAATTTCCAACCATTATAAAATGCTGAGAAAGAGAGAAACCTCCCTAATTTTAAGACCAGAAGCACACATTTGGTTTTCAGCTCTGTAGGTGGTTGTCTTGATGCTATTGCCTGTCAAGGCAACTTAGAAATTCCCTCGGGCTGGTAACATTTATGCCAGAAAACAGTTCAACTGAGATAGAAATGAAAGAGAGGGAATTGAAACATTCTTTCACTTTTCTCTGAAGATTTGCTGTTTTCAAAGAAAGGCAATATCCCTGTGCTAGACACAATGGCAGAAAAGCAAGAATTTCATAGTAATCTCAGTGGAGGCAAATATACTTGCTGTGTTCACTTGGTTTTATTTGATACTCAAAGGTTCATATTCACTTCCTTTCCATTTTGTTCCTGACTTGTTTTCTTTCTGAGTCAGATATTTGAGATACTGAGCTTTCTTTCTCCTACCTGAGTAACTGCTGAGATTTTTCTCTCTTCATTTCCACTTTCACCCATTCCACCAAGTCCTCAGAAACATTTCAACTGTACTTATTTATCCTGAAAACTCCACTTTGAATACATTTCAGTTAAGTTTTGATAGAAAAAGAAGTTGTTTGACAATTAGTTATATAATCCTCCGCCTATATTTTCTTTAAAGCAAAAAGAAATTCAAAAACAGAAACTGAGAATTAACACCTGAATTTTTTCATCAAAACTGGCTCTGAACCTTGTTAGCAGTTAAGGTACTTTACAGTACACCACAGTAGACCTTTGCTATTTCCATTAACAATAGTAACATGCTATGAACCAAAAGGTATTGTTTATATAAAACCATGTTCTAAGCATAGTCCTAATTCAAATATGCATCAATATTTAAAACAAAGGTGTCACTTCATACACAGATAGTAATTACAGTGCTGGTAGCAAGCACATGTTCTCTGCTTTCACAATGGAACTATTAGGGAGTGCAAAGAAAGACTGCAATACTCACACAAATCTGCCTTCCTCAGATTTTTCATTCTTATGATTTTCACAAAGAATGAACAGCAAGGGCATTCATCATGCTGCAGAAAAATGACAAAGTTTATTACCTGCAGTAATGTTAAATTTTTTATGCTTCAAAAAACCTGCTCTCCCACAAATTCCTGTTGCAATTTTCAAAGCCGTGAAGCAAAATTGGAAGATGAACTGCTTGTATTGCCTCAGAAGTTAAAATCGTGCCCACATACAGTTAAAAAAATGAAAAAAGCTTGAGCGAATATTCCACTGTGTATACATGTCATTGACAGAAGAAATAAATTTTTTGTGGCACTGTTTGGTGAGTGAAGCAAGCACAGCACAAAGCAGCAGAACATGAAAGTAAACTGCTTTGGAAGAGATGTTAACAAAATTTCCTCACTCAAACCAGATACTGAATATTTGCAAAAGGATCATTAGCTGAAATATCAAGTGCAAAAGGAAAGACAATATAGCAGACCTGACTGAAAACAATTATTAATTCTTGCAGATTTTAGTACCTGAAACTTTAGCTATTGCTTCACTGGAAGCATTACCTAGTGC
Organism: Erpornis zantholeuca; assembly: GCA_013400515.1. Lineage (NCBI taxonomy): Eukaryota > Metazoa > Chordata > Aves > Passeriformes > Timaliidae > Erpornis > Erpornis zantholeuca. Next base: position 249,591 of record VZTN01011609.1, read on the forward strand.
CTCTCCCATTCTCTGCAAGCAAAATGACTCCATCAAATTCCTTGGGATTTGCATCACTCCTTTTTGCAGTTTGCAATGTATCCAGGTGAGAAGTTACAAACTCTCCTATCATTCTGGAATTATGACAAGCTGACCTTGGTCTGTCTTTTAAGTCTAACTCCAAAACAGAAGGACGTGTTTTAATGTCTTCTGTCTGGGCTTAGGTTCTAGGTGGAAAAAGTCTCCTGTCCCTCCCCTCACCTCCCTAAGAAACCTCTGCTTTTACTCTTGATGCTGATTCAGTGGTTAAGGGAAAGGGGAAGAGCACACAGTCTCTTTCCTTGCATTGAGTGCATACTTTCCACACAAAAACCATGGCCAGGTTCTGGTCTAAAAGCATAAACTTGTAGATCCTTGGTGTTTCTTTGACCGGATTGGTTAGACATCCACATGTGTTATTTCTTAAGCCATGGGGATTCCTCATTTGAGATCTGCAAACATGGATACACATTTATCTTAACATACATCGATGTTATGGAGAGAAGCTCTGTAATCTCCATTTTACAACCAATAAGGGAAGCAGGGCACAGAATAGTCAAATAGCTTGCTCACAACAAATAGCTTCCTCAGAGCAAACTGAAGATCGATTTCAGAACTGAGAAGAAGACAGCTGTTCATTCCCTGGAACCCAACAGACAGTTTTAGGGCTTTCCCTCCCTCTTATGTTCCACAAAACAAAAAAAAAAACCCAAACAAACAAGCAAAACAACAAAAAAACAACTTCTGAGACAGATTGATGCACAAAAAAAATCTCAGTCATGCACAAATATAAAACTGTTATCACTGTTAATCACTGTTTTTAGGCAGTGACCTTCCTGTGTACATTACTATCAGGTACCTGCTGGAACAGCTACCTGGGCACAACATGTGTTTATAGTCACAGCTGGCAGATGCTGCACTCTGAAAGAGTTTGAGTCAAAGCACAGATTCAGCCCAAATTCACAGAAAGCTCCTGTGAGGCACTCCAGAACAGTTCCTGGCCTCTCTGTGAATCATGCCTGTGGCAGCACTTCACTGGCAAGAGTGCCTTCACTACCATTAGTTCCACAAGGCTACCAATACCAGCAAAGGTATAAGTCATCCTTACATAAATAAGTAAATACATACATGAAATTGGAAATAAAACCTCACAAGTCCTCTTCTCCCAACCAGAATCCCAGCCACAATCCCACCCCAGGCCATCTTCAGCTCCTAGAGCTTTGGCACCTTTGCTTCACGAGCACTCCAGTACGAGCCCATCCTGCTCCCAGCTGCATACAAGTCGGAGATGGATTGTCGGTTCACTGTTAGAGGCAACAGCTGTGATTCACAAACTACCTCTGCAAAATTTAAGGAGGCACCTGCTGAGGAGCAAGTGGTTGATCCAAGCCCCACCTTCCTCATTGCATGAAAGGGAAAGTATGAAGAGAGAAGGGGAGGGAGTTTGCTGAGTTATTTGATAGCTAAATACCACAGGTGTATGTTTGGGGAAGGCTGTATACACCAAGGTGCCAAGAGTTATCAGCAATTTAAGATAAGAGAGTGATAACACACAGCACTTATGCATGGATATCTATGTTCTAGTAGCCTTAGCAAGGGAAAAACCAGAGAAGATAATAGTAGCTACATGTAGGCACACAGCACCCCAATCAGCAGGCAAAAGTATCGTGAATGAAATAACTTTAGAAGGCCTTTTCTTCAACAAAATTGTATTTGTTTTCCTTTTCTTGGAGATAGAGGGGCTGGAGTTGCTTACTGGTAGATATTTCTCCAATTTAATTCGTATATTTGTCAGAGGGATATATATTTTCCTGCTTTCAGAAGCCTTCCATAAATGCAAAACTTCTAAGGAAACCAAGACAAAAAACCTCCCAAATTCTGCAAATTAAGGCCCGCATTGATTCATCTTAAATGTTAACATCTTGATATTTTAAACACAATGCAGTGCCATCCAATTATGATGTAAAAATGACAGTAAAGTCTTCACGTTTCTGTGAGAAAATTGTGCAGCAGCAGATTAATAGCCATCATATGGGTCCAGCTACTAACATTCCCAGATGTCAGACACCACCTCTTCGGAACTGCAGGAGGTGATAATATACACTCAGAGTAGCCACAACATGTCTTCCCCTTCCACCCTCACACATCAGGAAAACACACAATAAAGACTAATTTCTGACCTTACAAATTTTCACTGAATAAAAATTACTTAAGCAACCATTTCAGGATTAGGAATCTATTCTCAATAACCTTTCAATTAAAGAGATACAAAAACTTCAAAAGGAGTGTGTGGCCAACAGGTTGAAGGAGGGAATTCTGCCCCTCTGCTCTTGTGAGACCCCACCTGCAGTGCCTGCATGCAGTTCTGGAGCCCCCAGCACTGGAAAGGTGTGGACCTGTTGAAGCAAGTCCAGAGGAGGGACATGAAGATGATGAGAGGGCAGGAACACCTGTTAATACCCAGACTATAGAAAAATATGTTTTTCCCTTGGGTAAAAAAATCCCCAAGCAAACAAACAAACAAAAAAACCCAAAAACACACACACACACAACACAAAAACAAAAAAAGCACACGAAAAAAGCACCAAAAAATGCTACAACCAAAAAAAAACCCCAACAAAACATGACAAGGAACCAGCAACACTGGTGGTGGTTTGACCTTGGCTGGCTAGCAGGTGCCCATCAGAGTCACTTTATCATACTCATCCCCACCCTCTTCAGCTGGACAGGGGAGGGAAAACTTAATGAAAGGCAAGTGGATTGAGATAAGGGCAGGGAGAGATCACTCACCAATAACCATCACAGGCAAAACAGACTCAACATGGGGAAATCAGCTTTATTTATTACAAAACAAATCAAAGTAGGATAATGAGAAATAAAACCTAAATCATAAGACACCTTTCCCCCACCCCTCCCTTCCTCTTAGGTTAAACTTTACTCCTGATTTTCTGTACCTCCTCCACCCCAGAAGCTTAACTTTCCCCAGTGTGCGGTCTCTCCCACAGAAAATTTGTCTCCATTAACTTCTCCAACTTGAGTCCTCCCCAGAGGCTTCAGTTTTCACAAACTGCTCCAGTGTGTGTCCTTTCCACTGGGGTGCAGAAACACACCCCTCTAGCATGGGTCCCTGCCAGCAAATCTGCTCCAGTGTGGCCTCCGCTCTCCACAGGCCCAGAGGCTTCCTGCTCCATCACAGGCCAAACCTGCTCCATCACAGGCTTCCCACAGCGTCACAGCCTCCTTCAGGTATCCACATGGGGTTCTCCAGGGATTGCAGATGAGTATCTGCTCATCTGCCATGAGCCAACATGGGCTGAGGAAGACAGCCTGCCTCACCGTGGTCATTTAACAGCCAGTTAAATAGTTATTTAACAATTGTTTAGCACAGGCATCAGGGGAATCTCAGCTCCAAAGTTGGGAGCGCTTCCTCCTCCTCCTCCTTCACTGACCTTCATATCTGCAGGCCTGTTTCTCGAATGTTCTTCTGCTGCAATTGATGTTGCACAGGTTTTTCTCCCATTTTTAAATACATTATCCCAGAGGCACTATGACTGTTGCTGATGCGCTCAGCCTTGGCCAGAGGTGGGTCAGTCTTGGAGCCAGCTGGCGTTACCTCTGTTGGAGATGGGGGAGGCTTCTGGCAGCTTCTCACACAGGCCACCCTTGTAGGCCCCTGCTACCAAAACCTGGCCATGCAGACCTAACACAGAAGTGTTCAGCTGAGGTAGGGAATGACTGGACCACCCTGTGGTGGTGTAACACTAGCCAGAAATTAAACTACAAATAAACTGCTCCCCTTCCCCACTCCCATCCGATAAGGGAGGGATGAAAGGAGAGATTTATGGGTTGAGATAACAATTTACTGAAAGCAAAACACAGTGGAATAAGAAACACACAGTAGCAGCAGAAATATTAATAATAAAAGTATACAAAAAAATGTGTTCACTACCTCATCTTAGTACAAGGAAAGAAAATGGATGGCCAATCTCTAGGTCCCTGTCACCTCTCCTACCCAAGGGTTCTCCCTGCAGGAATTTCCTCCACAATAAGTGATGCAGGGCATGGAGCTGGAGAGAGCCCATCCTGGACATTGGCTGTCAAGTGCCTCTGCTTGAAAAGAATCTAGTAATAGTACCAGAACAGACAAAACATCTAGTGTGAACAAATGAAACACGATGCCAGTGGATGAGAAGCTACTATTTCGGATTTGCTTGAGATCATCTGAGATTTTAGAGTGCATCACAAATTTTGAGATGGGACATACAATGGTGAAGCAGGCTGTACAAGAGATCTGCAGAGAACTGTTTCCATTGTTTCAGGACTACATGTCTTCCAACCAGTCTGAAGCTGGGAAAACCAGGAAGGAGCAGGTGCTCATGATGACTATTAAAAAGTTCACAGGCAAAGTCAGAGTATCTAATCCTGACGCAAATATCCCCAACAGGGAATAACAGCTGAGGAGTGAAACTGTACCAGAGTTCCTCAAAAAGCCTGCAGACTGCGTGAAGCTGATGTAACACCCAGAGCTTCGCAATCACAGAAGGACTTTGACAAATACAACGATAGCCTCTCTGGCAGGCATTAAGGAGTCAGTCACGATACCCATTTTGACAGTTCAGGTACTTAGTTTGAGCTCACGAGTGGCTGCTCAGATAAAACAGTGAATGGGATTTCGGAATATAAGGCAGAAATTGTTTATGTACATTGTTGGAAAATTTGTGGAAAGAAGATACTCTTCTATAGCTCAAGTAGGCACTTGTTTTAGGCCAGGCTCTGAGGGACTCCTGTAACTCTCATCTTGGCTGACCCTTGACAAAATCCCAGATGTCAGCATCTGCCTTTCTTTCATAATGCTTCTGTGGGACTATTACCTAAAACGAGCAAAAACCAACTCCTTAACCAGCTCCAGATCCAGAAATGAACACCTCTCTCTCTCCAGTTACTCACCTCTGAGGAAGAATTCATACTAGAAACAGAAGCTCTGTGTCTCTCTCCGCTAGACCTTCCTCAGCCTTAAGTGTGTTTGAGTATGGGATACACTGTGATGCACAGAACAGAAAGTTGGTATCTTACTGCATGTCTCCAGTGTTCAATGACCATACATCCTGCAATCCATTTAACTTCTCTCTTTTCATAATAGTTCAATACACTATACTGAACAAGTTCCAGATGATGCTAAAGCAAAATTGCATTTTGGGGAGATAACTGCAGGACACATATGTGATCTGGGACAGGACACAGTTGGTTGTGAGAGGAAATAGCAATAGTCTGTCCAAACAAATTTGTAAGTTTCATTTAATCAATAAGAACAGATATCATCAAATACCTAAATGGCCACTGATCCAGATCTCTGTTACCCAACACAAATTTGAAAAATCAAACATCCTTCATAAAATATTTATTTCAGAACCATTCATGACAAAAAAAAATCACCCGTGATAAAAATCTTTAAAGGTAGAAGGCCATCTAATTCAGGTTATTAAAACCAAGTAAAATGTTTTAAATTGGTACTGCATGGTCACCACCTCCTGTATCTGAAGAGAGCTTTATGGATTTGCTACCAATAGTCCCAATGAAATGCCAAAATATTTTGCATATGAAAAAATATTAGCAACTAGCCACCGAGACCCTAAGAGATTACAGACAAAGAGAGGTAATGCTATTTCCCCATCACATGCAGCTGAATCTTCATCTTCTGAACAGTGAGATGGTTTTAGCAACAGAAACTGCTGAGTTTAATACCACAGCTCTGGATCAGATTAAGAAGGTTACTTAGGAAGACATGCCCCCTGACAAGATGGTGAAGTATTTATCACATATGAGCTGTCTTGATAAATACTTATTAAGAGAGAGGAAAATGCTGTTCAATCAGAGGGCTGTGCCTGTGGTACTGGCTGGCTCAGGGTTTGTTTCTTCCGTGCCACAGCCATGCGCAAGGCCTGAAGAATCATGTTCTCGTTGTTCATTATGTTGTAATTAGTCAGCTTCAGAAGCTTGTTGAAATCTTCTGCTTTAAGCGAGACCTCCCTGGTTGAGTATGGTGAGGAGAAACTGGAGATATCAACCTGGCCCTGTTCCATTTCAGCAGCAGTGCGTGACATGCCTGTCAAGAGGAAAGAAGAAATGTGTCTGTATAGTCCCTCATACCATATTTTGATAGAATAGGTCAAGAATAAATTGGAGAGATCACAGATGCAATTGCTATAAAGGTAAGTGCAGTGCTATGATCTCTGAAAAATCTACTTCTGATCAAATAAAAATTTTATTCCTATAGGAATAAAACACAAGTGTCGCTAAATGTCATTTCCATTGCAATCAGCACCATCTACTGGCCAGCTCATGGCACATCATTTTGTATGGTCACCGGTGCTCAAGTCTTACCAGGCAGGTTCTTCAGTACAACACAAACTAGGAGGAATAGAGATATATAGGACAGAAGGAAGCATAATATTAGTAGGCTTGGAAATCATCTTAAAAGCAAAGTCTACATCTCAAATACTAACCCAGAAGCACACTTCATGTGTTGCTTTGATATTCCAGTATACTCAACCAGCATATTAAATGGCCTAAATAGAAGGCACAGTGACCCTCCACAGGACCATTCTATATTGTGACTCTCACCTAGATCTGACTGCCATAAAAACACACATAGTTAGAAAAATATGCTTTGTTCTATACACTAAAGTAAACTTCTGGAAATTACAAGAAGAGATTAGTTTCCATTCTTCTAATTGAGGAACACATTTCTTCTTCCCCCGAATTGCACCAAGACACAAATAAAATTATGCATAAGACTTCACCAGATTTTGCAAACAGTTTGAATCATCCCATTTTGCAATCTATTCAACTAGTATGAACAAGCAAACAAACAAAGGGGAGTTGTATTGGGTTGAGAAAAAAACACCCAGGGAGTGGGAATGTTCCTGAGTCAGTAAGTTAGCTGGGTACTGTTAACTTACCAGGTGCTACGTATCTTTGAAAAGTGTCGTTCACTAATGGAAAATAAAGCAGCAGAGGAGCTCCTGGGGTGTTTGCACCATCGAACATGTAGCACTCCTTCAGGTTCTTCTCATCATCCGTTAGTCCAATGCAGGGAAATGGAATTTCCTGCTCTGCAAAGTATTTGCAAGCCTGCTCCAGAGGCTGGTCAATGGCAGCAGCACAAGGAACAGAAAAGACAACCAAGATCAGACTGCTGCCAAAGCCCAGTAGTTCATGCAAAGTTGCATAAAACAGACTGAGAGACAGAGACGCAGAAATAATGTGGACACCTGCAAGCCCCAAGGACTGTTTTTAATTGCCCGAGGAGCCATTTGGACATAGTCTTCCAGGAAAATATCTAATATCAAGATGGTAAAGAGAGTTTAAATCTGTACTAAGGCATGTCTCTAAAATGGGAATGTGATGTAGGAGCAAAACAGATAAGTTCAAACCATGTAATAGATCATTAATTAAAGAAAAACTAAGTCAGAAAAAATGTGGGAGTAAACAAAACTATATTTGCAGTCCAAGACAGGAGGATTCCAAGTCCCATTAGCTGTTTATATAGCAGGATAACTTGTGAGTTGACCTCAATAAACTTTAGCAGGGTTTTGAAACCAACCTACCCGTATCTATAACTTTGAATTTTAGAAATAACAAGAGATTTTCAAATAACATATTTTAGACCTCAAAATATAATACGAAAAACATTCATCAGAAAGCTTATTTGTGATGACCAACTTTGTTAAATTATCTAACAAAAAAGTACCACATGATTTTGAATTAAGTATTCCAAAAGATTTCAGAATACAAGAAAGAAATATAGTAGAAGATATTATCATTTCCACTACAGTACAGAGACAAGCATTTTTTGTGTATAATTGCACCCATGAAGTGTCTTCCACTTGAAAAACTGACAGAACCTTAACCACTGAACTTTGTGGGTTTTGGGGTCTCCCTCAGAAACAGGTTTACAATTACAAGTCTGTATTTTGAGGTCTAAAACTGTCTATTTATGTGGTATATACCACTTTCAAAATCTATATAACAACTTTATTCATATCAGATTTCCACAAACATGAAGTAAATGCATTTGGTACCTTGCTTTAAGTCCACTATTTAAGGAGAAAAAAATTATTTTTTAAAATAAATAAAAATAATGATGAAGAAATTTACTACTCGCTAGGCAGTTCTTGGAAATCTAGAAAATCAACATTAAACTAAGAAAGAAAAACAAATCTTAGATTTATAACCAAATGTAGATTAAATTCAGCACTTGAATCACAAAAGTTTCCCAGCTATATTTGTGCTATTAAATATTATATATAAGACTATATTAGGTGTTGCAGCTTGACTTTCTCAACTTCATTTTGCCTGTCTGTATTTCACTGGTAAAGAACTTATGGATATTTCAAAAGTAGTTTGAGGAAAATAGACATATTTTCCCCTCTAGAAATTTCCACTTTTCTTCTAAGGTTTGAAAACAGAATGTTCCTTAATTCCACTAAGTTTCATGTTTCACAGACTTCTGTTTGAAAGTTGTGCAAAGCAAAGCAAATGCTGTTAGGAAAAAAAAACTACTTTTGAGACTTCTCACCAACGTCTGTGATCCACCTGTGTAGTTTAAGTGTATGATGACATCCACTTTCCTCTCTGGTCTCATAAGGGGCGGGTAACTGGTTTCAAAATAGAAAGCTGCATCCACCAACTCCAGGTGTTCCGAGTTGCCTCTCAGGTCATTAGGAGAGGTGTCTAGCAAAGTGTCTAAAGAGTGGAAGAGTCACAACTATCAGCAAACTGTAGAAACACAGATGTTGCCAATATGCAGAGCCCCACCCTAGCAAGTTTTGTTCCTGTGAGGACTTTGAGTACCCAACGACCCAATAATTAAACATTTGTGTTACTGAAAGTGAAAGGTGTGAGGAGTTCCTTCATTCTCTCTCCTCTCAGTGAGCACTAACAGATAACCACAAAAACCACTCAAGTTCTCTTCAAGACATGCAAACGTCCCTTGCTAATTCCCAGCTCCTGTGCCTGCCCCAATGAAACAGGTAGGCAGGAGAGCCATCCACACCTTTCCATTTTGTGAAGTGTTCATGCTGGATGTACTCGTTGTGCATCTGGAAGCCCCTCAGGAAGTTGTGGTACTTGGAGACGGCAGGGCGATCTGTCAGTATATCCCGGAGCGTTGTGGAGAGCCCGCTCGTCGGAGTGAAAACACACGTAGCCATCTCATATGGCTTCTCAGGCAGGTCTGGTTGTTCCTCTAGAGACACACAGCATAAATGGCATGACATTGAATTATAACCATCATTAAGAAGAGGCAAGACACAAAGAGGAGAAAGGGTCAATGAGTCTTCTGTAATCACGAGTTTACAACTCAGGTTTGCATTATTTTCCCCATGATCTGCTATGAGTTCCAGTTAATTTCATGACAAAAGTATAAACTTACTTGTGTTTTCTAAACTCTGGTTGGTTACACGTGGCTAAAAGAACATTTTTCTCATAAAAGAGTATGATGTTGGTACACACTGAAGTAATTCATTTTTCCAAGCAACCAAAAATAGGGGAAATCATTTTATTAATACATTTTAAGGGATTACTGCCTTTAGATTCCATACAGGTTAAATATTAAATTTAAAGCTAATTTTGAAAAACATTGAAAAATTTTAGCTTTTTACTTTCAAGCTAAATATTTTTTCTTTTGAAAACCCAATTTGTTCTATTTGGTTCAGGTGTGGACACCTGAATTCAACAAAACTTCCAAATTATTTATGTAAACTCAAACGTAAGACTTTGGGGATTTTTTTCTGAAAACACAGCCCAGGGAAATGTGACCAAGTCTTTTCACTAGCTTTTCTTGAATTTTATAATGAAAATCCTAATGAGTGTGTTCAAGGAATAGTCTTTCAGTATAGAGCTGCTTCTCTCAGCTGGCGTAAGAGCTCTCCTACGTTGACTTTGTTTGACATCTACTAGGTCTTTCAGTTTAGTCAGATTTTGAGGGAGGGATGTACTGTGCAGGGCAAGGAGATGTTGAAACAGACCAATCACTCTTCTTTGTGGCTAACAAATAGATGACATGAGGCTTTGACAGAAATATTTCTTTCCAAGCCTCTTAAACACAAGACTTTAGGGACCACCTTTTGTATCTATCCCTATCTCCTTTGCATCAAGGCCTGTCTGATGGTGCCTTTCCCTCTTGTCACAATCTCACTGGTGAAGCACTGGCTATTCAATAAAATCAAATCACCTCATTTTTCTGGTATGTCCCATACTCAGAGGTACTCCCATCCTGACAGAAACAGGCTGACAGAAAACCTCAAAAAATGGGAAATGTGAGTGCAGTTACCCTATCAGAGGGGCCTGGAGGAAGATATTTTGGTTTACCTATTTCAGTCACTTTGTCTTGGGTCCACCTGTGCCAGAAGTCTTCTGAATTGTCAGCTGAGTGCCAGGCATCCAAGAGATTTTTGGAGAAGATACTACTCCACATTCCTAGAAAGTGGGAGAGGTATAACAAACAATGCAGATGTAAACACAAGTTCTTTTAAAACTGCCTTCTGCTCCTTCCCCAGTTCTTCTCTAATTTTTTCGTATTTCTATCCAATTTTTCCAGAAGTTCAGACATCTATTTCAGTGGTAGACTCCAAAGGTAAACTTATTACAGAAAAAAATTCAAAGTCTTTTCCCTCTCACCATGTTTTACCTGGTTACCTGGAACACTTTTTTAAAAATTTTATTTCCAATTGTCATGTTCCTATTTTCATTTCCTTTTCCCTTTGATAAGGAAATATTTTCAGCCAGTTCCTTCTCTGATTCTCCTCTCTCTTGTCCCACTGATTTCTTTTCAACTTTTTCTTTGGCTTCCACAGGGTGTCATAGATCGAAAATTTTTTGCAAGCTACAGGAAATGATGATGCTTCAAAAGCACTCATAAAGGTACATGACAACTTCTTTGTCTTTCTGGTTTATTTTTATCTTAGACCAAATGATAAAACCACCTTTGCTGGCAAGGGCAGTTGCATGACTCTCAGGAAACATGGAATCAGAGAATATCCTGAGTTGGAAGGGATCTACAAGGATCATCAAGCCCAACTCCTGGCCCTGCACAGGACCATCCCCAAGAATCACACCCTGTGCTTGAGAGCATTGTCCAAACTCTTTTTGAACTCAGGCAGGCTTGGTGCTGTGACCACTTCCCCGGGGAGCCTGTCAGCTGACTAACCCAGTACCTCCCCTGCCTCACGCTGATAACAGGTTTCTGGGGGTAAATTCCTGAATCATTAATGTTTCTATTAAAACCAGGCTGGTGAGTTACCTTGCATGAAGCAGATTCGTGACTCAGGGAGTTTCTTCATCAAGCGACCCATGAAGAACTCGCTGCCAAAATCCTCTGCACGAATGAAGGCACCATACTTCAGGAAGCCCACCTCATACGGCGTGAACTCCACCCACTCTGCCAACACATGCACCAAAAAGGTTAGCTCCACCACAGAAAATAGTCCAGTTGCCAGGCTTGGAATAAGCCTTTTAGACATTGGCTCTCACAAGAAAACCAGCTTAGCATATATCCTGAGCAAACCCTGCCAACAGCCACTGCTGAATCAGCTAGCACGCTGTCCACAGGTTTGTGAATGAACAATGTCAGGGCTAGGGAAAATTTAATTTTTTTTTTTTTTAAATCTAGAGAGTACAAAGCTTTCTCATGGAAGGTGGACTAGAACACACATTGACTTCTTTTGCCTTTAGCCAACTATGTAAAACGGAATAATAGAATAGTTTGGATTGGAAGGGACTTCAAAGATCATATAGTTCCAACTCCCGTCATGGACCAGAACATATATTAAGTAAACTTAAAGATCTAGTGAATCACTTTTTTAAAGAATTCATATAATTTCTGAGATTTTGTCACAGAATTATGTTGTGTTATTAGTCTGAATTTGGAATTATGTTAGTCTGAGAACTATTAGTCTGAGTTAATACCTGAAAATACACAATCATATGCCAAGAGATCTTACAAAATGCTGTACTCTTCACATGTATTATGTGCCAGCCCAGTTACTCTTTACATTTCTGAATACTACTTCTCTGGGCTTGGAGTACGAATTTAAAACAATTCATCATTATTTACAGTGTGTTCCCCCAATGTATCTCCCTGGGTGAAAATATAGCTCTTTTTCAGAATCGAAACATTACCTCTGAAGTCTTTGGTGGCAACTTTGTCCTTGACATTAAGGGCAAGGTAGATGGGCAGTGGGTTCTGACCTTGGTTCACTGCCTGACGTTGATCAGAAAGTCTGTGGTGGCTTTTCTGGATTTGGAAAAAAACCAAAGAGTTAGATTATAATCAATTCCTTAAAACATCAGTTTATAAAGACTAAGATATCATTTTCCTGAATTTGCTCCTAAATTTAGTGCCATGTGCTTGAATAACAGAAGACAAGAGAGCAGGAACAATTTCGTTTAAGATAACTCACCATATTCTTCTGCTTTCAGTATACAATGACAGCAATGAATCACCTCACATTCTGTTCTAGCTTTGTATGGTTAAATGTAAGTTAAAATATACAGCATATCTGGATAATTCAGCTGTTACCATATACTTCATCTGCTAATCATACGAGTTCTTCAACGCAGCAGGTTAATGACCTTTCTAATCAAGATTTCTTTTTTTAAATACCATTTTGAATGTTAGTATCCACAGGGAAAATGTCCTTGAGCTGTCCAATACTAACAACATAAACATGAAATGGAGATTTTGAGTATACTTCAGCCAAATTAAATTCTAGCAGGTTTTGCTATGCAGCACTGAGGCTGGAAACAGTGTGAAATATGATATGAAATGAGAGTATTTAATTTTATCTGTTTCATCTAGACAAAATGTTTACAGAATGTTGAAATAAAATAGCTTTTTCTCCAGGTAACATCAGTCTGGAGAAAATTTGGGAAGTTTTTCCTGTGTCCTTACAATAAAATTAGAAATTGAAGATACTGAGAGATCAAATTTAAAGTAGCAGAAAGCTGCAGCTACTATATCTCACCAGCTCTGGATCTATATACTTCCTTATCACTAAGTCACAAACTGCTGGACATAAGGGGTACATCTGCAGTACATTTAAGTTATGAGTGCAGATTGTGCAAATATTGTAGCAGTGGAGAGGTAAAAGCATAGGGCTATAAAAAACACCAAAGAACCTTAAAAATTTCTTGCACAGGTGTAGTGTTAATCAGCATTCTGGTTACTTTAGAGCTAGTCCGAGCATTTCTGCTATATTCAATCACACTTCAGGCTTCAGTGTAGGCATACACTGTGTCTCCATGTTATTAATGTAAATAAGTGGTGTTCTGCCTATGCACCAAGTACAGTATTACTGACCAGGTGTCTCTTTCTAGGGTTCTAGGTTCTTGCAGTGGTCGTAAATATTAAGTCAACAACTTTATGAGAAGAAAGACATGTAGACATTACCCCATCATTTAACATGGCTTCAATCATGAGCCCCCACAGATCAATAAAAGATGTTTTATGTCCTGCTTGGGTCCTTTGGCTCAGCTCTCTGTAATAATTCCTCAGACTTTTCAAGCAAAAAGCCCCCATCTTGCACTTAGATGCTTGCTTCCGTGCTTCAATAATTACTTCCCCAAGATCCTTACGTGACCAATCAGCATCTTCATATAGTTTTGTCATTGTCCTGCAGACAGAAAACATGATGGAATGCAGGAAGAAATTAACAGGATGCTTTTGAAACTCAGAGAATACACTTTGCAGAGTTTTGGGCACTTATCATTTTGTTTTTTAGTTACTCTCCTCTTCGAGCTTACTTTGACCAGAAATGCAAGTCTCAAGGCAACCAGTCAAAAATCACTTAATCTGAGATCCAATGAAAGCAGCTACACTAGCTGTCAATGCTGTTTCTATCAAACAGTAAATAACCAAAAAGGACCATTTTGTGTAGGATTAAGGATGTTTACACTTCCAATAAAGTCTCCTCTTTTAGTAAGGGATAGGTCATGATGCACAGTAGTCCTTTCATAGGTAACCTTGGCATTCATAGCCCAAGGATGAAGTAATAACTCCAGAGATCACCTTTACCCTTTCTGAAACCAAGACATAACATGGGCTTTTCTTAACACAGCAAGATTCAAACAACAGTATCAAAATGACTCCTCACCACGTTGTGCCAGATGAACCACTGATGTATGAAACACAATCTAGAACGCGCAACTTTTGGAGACCCAAAATGCTGCCATACATGGCGGTGAGTGCTCTTATGCCACAACCTGCTGTGGTCACAGCCACTATAGGCACCTGTTTGACACAAAAAAAGAGCAGAAATCACAGATGAAAGAGTGACATTAAGGCACAAATAATGTCAAAAGATTACAGAAATGCAAAAGCAGTAACGAGACACTAGTAAAATAAACCACATAAATTAAGAGATAAAGTAACATTGCTCTATGCTGTACATCCCTGCGGAACATACTAGGTCTTGGCACTACAGGGAGGATATTTAAGAAACACAGACTCTTGGTTTGGAACACCTTCAAATGGTTCACTTGTGGAATCTGAGTGGAAACAGAGATTTTGCTCATCTAAACAGACGGTTGAACTCTCCAGCTGAGTGGCAAAGTGCCCTGGAGGACAAGCTGATATTAATGGTCCTCACTCCTTATCCAGATGGAGGTAAAAAAAACATCCCTCATCTCCAGGCTTGAGGGAAAGGAGGGAGAAAAAATCCCCCAACAGTGCCTTTAGCTGGTTACCTCATGCTCCTGCAGATCTTCCTCCAGATGAAGAACATCCTTTAGTGCAGCAGCAACTACCTTCTTTCGGTTCTGCAGGAAATTCTGTTCATCTGTGCAGAGGTCAAACCCCAGGCGGGCATCAAGGTTTCTTGGCCTGAAACAAAGACCCTGAGTCCTGAGACCAGGGCACAGATATTGTAATATTATTAGTCACTGAGGACAACTCCATCTGTGCTTGTGTGTGTTTACAGATCAGTTTGTGGACAGTATAACATAATAAATGAGAAAAATCAACAGCACAGACAGGCCTCTGCTAACTGCTGTAGCTGAAAACAAGGATGCAAATGGGAAGGCAGAGCGGATCACGACACACTTTTTATGGTGTCTAAAACAGACTTCTGGTTTTATTTGCTCATATAATTAATTTCTCAAGTTTCGGTAGTGCTGCCATGCACCCTGTAACTAGATAACCCCTGTCAACAGGCACTGCAGCTGTGAGATTAGAGAAACAGCTACTCGTGCCTTGAAGTTGTTTTGTTTTTATAGTTCAGAAATGTGATTTCTTTGCAGAGCTGGTCTCTCCATCTGTGGGCATAACAGTGCACACAACTCAAGACCTTTGCTGAGATGCACTAGCAGCTTGGAAATCTGGAGGACAGGGGACCCATGATTTAATTTGCCATCAATTAAAAACGAGAAACTCAGAAATAAAATGAACTCACACATCCGCGCCCAACTGAGCCTGCATTGACCCCTGCTGATTTCCAATGAGCTTTTTGTAAGAGCAGATGCCTCCCAGTTATAAGATCAGGTCTTGCTGGAGACTCACTTACCATTCATTTGCCTTTGTGTACAAGTCAATTGTCCTGTCCTGAAAATTGCAATACAAACAGTGTAAGCATGCTCAGGTCGTTACTCCTGCGCCTTCCTCCCCCACTCCATCTAGAGCCTGAGTTTCACTATCTTTGAATTCACGAATGTGGCTGGAGTATCTGGCCAGCAATGGTCTGGACTGTGAGAGATCTTCACAAGTTCCAGCACAGGCTGGGTTGAATAAAAGTAAGGTGGGCTTACTAAGCCACCCAAGCTAGGTGGGCTTAGGGCCCCTCAGCTTCTCATAGCTTAACATTCATTATTTGGGAAGGTTGTTGAAAGCTGGGCATCTGAACCACACATGTATGGATGGTCTCTGTTTTATCTTCTACTTCAGGCATTCCCTTTGCAAATATAAGTCCTCATTGTCACATCCATTGCTGTTAGCTTGCATACTATGTGATGAACTTACATATTAGACATGTCCTCATGCAGTTAGTTTAAACTCAGAACAGGGTTGCACAGGTCATGTCTGGAACCACGTGCAGAACAAAAGAAAAAGTAACTATTGCATAGTTGCAGAGCGACTGTCATTCACACCTTACATCTTTGTGTCCGACAGGAACTGAATCACTGAGCTCTATGACTAATCATCCACCAAACTGAATGTGTGTTGGTCTGTTTTCTGTTAAGAACATATTGTTCTCACCTCTCCTATTGTTATTTTCTCTTGTATAGGAAGCGAGTTCAGAGGTAGAGTCACAGATTCATTCATATCCCTTTCATTTTGACTTGATATAGACTGAAAAAAAGGGTAAAACAAAAAATAAACAAGTTACCTCTTCTACCAAAAAAAAGAAAAAAAACGGAGAAAAAAGGTAAAAGCAGTCTCCCCTGTCTCACACACATGCATTTACCAATTCCCAGCACACACAGATCTGCATGAAAACACATCTGCATGAAGACACACTCAAGCCTTAGAGGTACCCCGTGAAACACACACCACAGAGCTACATGGTAGTGGTATGTTGCATTACTGGCTTTAGTTCCAAGCCACAAAGAGCAACCAGTGCCAAAGAGTGTTTCTGCCCAGCCCGGGTCAGCCTTCAGGCTCCAAACCTTCCCTCTGAAGGCATGGACCAGCGGGCCCTCACCGGCCAGGGAGTCTTGTGGCTAGCTCTAGCATCTCTGCAACGATGCAGCAGCAAAGGAGATGAGAAGAGGCCTCCGCATGGAGAACTCACACGGTGGCAGGTCTCCAGAGAGAAAGGCAAAGAGAGGCAGAGGTTCCGGAGTTTTATGGGGATCGGGGAGGGGCAGAGTTGGGGTCCCTCAGAGACCAATAGGAAGAGCCCGAGGGAGTGGCCGGGATTTAGCAGGGAAGAGGGGAAAAAGGGGCTAGGGGCACCCCGTTAGTGGTGCTCACGTACCCTGCTGAGCCGCCTCCGCCGCGGCAGAGCCACGGTGAGCGCCGACTGGTTGTACTTGATGTAGTGGAACCTGGCCGGGGACGCCGCGCACAGGCAGGAGCTCAGCGTGTGCGTCTGGGTTCCTTCGTACGACCCGTCCACAGTCAGCGCAAACTTTCTCTCTGAAGCAAAGGTGTTTCAAACTTCTTTAAAAAATGTGGGTAATTTGTTTGCACAGAAGTGTAGCATGTGTTTTTCTAAAGTAACAACGTCATTTTTATACCTAAATTATAGGGAGAATAAATAGACTGACTTGTCTGAGTGTTTCAGTTTTAGAGATGGTATACAGAACGTGCCAGATAGTGACTATTGCTACAGTACTGCTGCACTCTAGATATAGATGTGATAGCTGAGACTGCTGCTCTCTTCATTAGGTAATGATTCACAGTCAATAATCGTTGGGGGGGACATTCTCTTGTGAAAGTCTGAAATGTGCAAGATACCTTATTTTTACACCAGAATAATGTTTTAGTATTACAGACTGCCTTATTGCTGAGATACTTTGAAAATTTTGGACTTTTGGGAGAAACATGGTGTTTCGTATCAGACCACAGTTCTCTTTGGTACCAGTTAAATCTCAGTCCCTTTGTTATGTTTCTCTTTCCTTCAACCTGTAATATTTCTTTTGAAATATTTCTAGCCCTTACAAAATAATGTCTGGTGATTTTTTTTCCTTTAATGTAAAAGGCATCAGATATGTCTGGCCAAGTAATTAAAAATGGTCTTCATATAAAAAGATAGTGACAAGGTTCAAGGTGAAGTATATTCTGTAAAGCTACACACTCCAAAGTATATAATCAGCCTTCAAAAGAATTACCTCATTTAAGCATTTTCAATCACATCTAGCAAACGTCTTCTCTGTGACAACTGAGCTCAACTGAATCATCCAGGTGCTTAAACAGTGTTCTGGATTGGGGTCATCATGAGATGTCACCACCAAATACTTTAAAAATTGCGTAGGAGGCACACAGTTCCACAAGTATGGGCTTGACATGGCAGTGATACACTGCTCTAAGTGTGCAGCAAATGTCTTTATTAATATACTGTGTCTTGTGTTTCACCTAATGGCATTTTTATATTGTTATACCTAAAGAAATTTTATGAAATTAGATGGTAAAAGAAACCCAATTCTCATTCTACCCATTTTCTTCATCCCAGAATCCAGTAACAATGGGAGTTAGCTTTAGTTTAGCACCCAAAAAACATCAATTCCTTGGACAAATGCTTTGGTAAATTGTAAGTATCTGGCAAGACATTACTGCAGAGGATAATATTTTGTGGGGAAATTATACAACATCCTCGTCTTCCCACATTCAGAAATAATCTGTATATTTTTTATCAACTACAACCCCCTCCGCAGTGAGGCATCAGTGAGATTTTGTATTGCATCCTAAATAATTTTAAACAAGGATGTTCAAGTATAAAACACTGAGTGCTTTTGCTGTTCAGTGGAACCTGATTTGCTCCATAAGTTGGCAAAACGCTCACCCATAGTGTCCTTCCTCAGCCTCCCATCATTCACTTGCACGTCCAAACAGGAAACCTCACGGGACTGTAAGAGACAACCAGGGCAAGAGAGAAAGGCATTCGCTATCAGCAGAGCTCTGCCTCATCCAGTGCACTGGACAGAGAGTCCTGGGGCAGGCACCTCAGGGGAGAGGTGGTGCCAGCCTGTAACCCCACTAACAGGTGTAGGGAGATAGAATTGGACTGCCACATGGGAAATGCAGAATGCATAGGGATGAGGAGAGAGAACTGATCTGCTAGCTCTGCCTGCAGAAGCAGCCCTGCAAGGACCTGGGGGAAGATCAGCCACAGGAGAAGCCTCAGAGGTTGCCCAGATCTTCCTGGGCAGAGGGAGGGATGTCATACTCCTGAGCCCAGCTCAGTTTAGGCAGAGGCTAGCACTGGCAGCAGCTCACAGTGTTCACAGCTTTTGACTCTCCCAATGTGAGTCTCTAGCTGGGACCACACGGGAAAGCCAATGCCAACACCAGCTTTGGGCTCTGTGTGTTGGTCTTGGTCAATGCCTCTATGCCACCACAATGGCCTGGTACCTTTAACACCAGCTTTGCAACAAGCTTTCTTATAAGGCAGGGAAAATGATTACAAAATAAAAATTACCACTAGAACTCCATTAGTAACAATGTTTTCAGGAGGATCTGGGCTGAAAGACAAAATGGAAAACAATCAATTGAAAACCAGCACATTCTTACTTTTCTCTTTTTTTGACTCTCCTTTAAGCATTATTTCATTATCTTTATCTTTAAAAGTCCATCTTTGGACAGGCATCACCGACAAACAGTATCAGAAATTCCACATGCATATTCAATCCATTTTGCCTAACACGGGTTAGAGTCTGAACTTTATAACATTTGTGGACATCCACCAAACAGAGGAGTTCCTCACTGTATCAGACAGGATCATTTTCTGAAGAAAATTTACACAGGGATGGCATAATTGCACTATTTCCCTAAATTGTTCAGTTCATACCTGTGGAGTCAGAGCTAAAAAACTGCTGAATTCATCAAACATGCCATAAAAAAGGGGGAAAAAACCCATTTGCCTTAAAAATTAGCAGCACTAGGACTGATCTGCGTGATTATTCTCTCCGTTAACTGTACAGTCCGCAAAGAAACAGAAGGAAAATATTCTTATGACACAGCAAACATCTGGGATCCCGCAGTAAGGAACAAGAGGGGAAGCTTAAAACTTCCTCCTGTGTAGAATGTGCCTTTCAGCTTGGTGAGCAGCTGCCATCAGGGATATCTCTATGCTCCCACCAGCACCTGTGCTTGCTTCTCTGTGTGTCTGGATGCCCAATGTAGATGCATGCATACCATGCACGATCATGCATTCCTTCATTAAATGCTCTATCCAAAGTTACCTTCTGTTTTATTCAGATGTTGACAGTGTAAGGGGGCTGCAAGTGTGAACTGATTTGTAGCAGTAACCTTGTGTTTCCATCTTACACCTGCACCTGTTTCACCTTACGCACCTGCTCTCCATTGTGAATTCAACCTCCAGCTCCTCTTTTCCCTGCAAAAGAAAATGAAGGCAGTAAGCGCAAGCTGAGATACCCTACAGGAAGAGAGACACCCTACAGGAATCTGTGCTCTTTGGTGGTCTCTATAAACCAGTGTCCACCTTTTGTTACTGCACATGCCAGAGACTTAAATTTCCTTCATGTTGTATCTGCTATACTTCTAGTATATACTTCTAGCATCTTATCCATTAATTTAGCAGACTCCTAGTGCAGGCCTTGCAGGACAAGTGGAACACATCTTGCAGGGCCTCTTAGTGGTTGGTCCCCCCTGCCCCCTCTTGGTGTGCTCTCCATGCAAGCATATTCTCACCTGAACACATCCTCTTTGCTTTGTCCTTGAATTTTATGCATACCTGAGGATTCAGCTGGAAACTCAGCTGAATGTTTTCTCCAAGCTGAATTTTGGAGACATCGAAGAAAACAGTGAGGAGATGATCATCTTGAGTTACATTGTCCTCATCACAAACTTTAAGCTCCAGAATGTTCTGGGGGAAAAAAAAAATAATTATGAAAGGTTTAACAAATATAACATGCTACAGATATTTCATTTTAGTTGAAGAACCTTGGGAAAGAAGTTCCAGAATGAAAAAATAGAAATATTGCAGTTACTCTCTGTGTACTCTATTGACTATGCAGGCAGATAGAGTCTTATCTAACCTATACCTAACCTACATCTAACCTTATACAGTCTTATCTTATCTAACCATCAAAATCTAAATAGGTACAGTAAGAGAGTGTCAATACTTCACAAGGGAATTCAGAAAGACCTGCAGAGTGGAAGGACTCTACAGCTGTTGGAGGTGCCTGCATTCTTACCTTAACCTGGCTCTGAATTGTGAAGTGGAAGGTCTCGTTCCATGTTGGGTTCTTGTTGTTCTGCACGGTCTTGGTGCGGAAATGCTGCACTGAAGCTGTTGGCAGGCTCAGGCTCACGTAGCAGTCAGACTGACTTACTGTTGAAAGCAGGGAAAGCAGGAAAGTGATGGACCAGTGAAACAATCTACTCTCCTGTAAGGTGGTGCCCTGTGCATTTTTAAGCTCTGTACACAAAGTAATGCACAGAATTCAGGCCAGGCACTAGCTAAGGTACCATCAATCTGCTGCTATTCAACCATCTAGCTTTACTGTTGTGAAAGCCTGTCAGTATGCTCTTCTTGAAAACAACTTTTTTTCAGTTCCTGAGAAAAAAAAAGTATTCAAAATACACAGTTGTGTTGCTGAAGAGCCATCCATACCCACAGGGGCATGTACACACAGTAACCTCACAGGGCTGGGCACCATGGGACCAGCTGTGACAAAAGCAGCACATGGACAGAGCTCCTACACATGGGGCTTCCACAGGTAAGCATGAACATGCCTTTTATGTCTAGAGTAGCTCTGGCTGTATGTTCTGTCTTGTCTACTTTCTGAGCATCCTTTCTTTTCCCTAGGACCTCTGCCTGCCAATGTGGAGGAGGCAAGATCTTGTTACACTGAGGGTTCCCATGAAGCCAAATTGCTGTCACAGAAGGCACATCTTCTACCAAAGCATCTGCTTTCAGTCTACTTTCTTCCCTTCTGAAAGTAAAAAAAGAAACACTCAACAATAGAGTGTTTCAAGAAAAAAATATAGAGAAATTTTTCAGGAAAACATTAAGCACCTATGGAGATGAAATTAACTGAATTTAATCATCTGTAAAGAATATTATAAGAAAAACATTGAAATGTTGAACAGTTTGATGGATAAAATTTGCTTTGAGAAGCAGCTGTACTGGGGCAGGATTTTAAAAACATCAATTCCTTGGACAAATATTTTGGTAAATATACATCTGTATAAAAAAAGATGTTGCTGAATGTCACTATTTTCACCTGCATCTCTGTGTCTCAGCCAGAGTGACAAAGGTATTTGCAACCCCTCATGTGCAGGTGGAAGCTTGTCTGTGCTTCCCAGCACAAAGTGAGCTGATGTCGCTTCTTTGCACAAAATTGCATTGCTCTGCTGTTTCCATTCAAGGCACGTTCAGGTCATAAATTTCACCTATTAATTCTAATGTTTCCAGATGTAGAGAGGACAGATCTGTGTTTTTGTTTTCCTTTCTCAGCTTAAGTGGTCAGTTGTAAAGTGTGGCTTTCCACCTGAACTCCATCACAGGAGCTTTGAGTGGGAAACAGTGGCTAGCAGCAGTCTGCAGTTCTTGCATCATCAACAAGCACTTTTATTCTGAGGTCAGAATAATCTACCTGCAAATATATTTTTCATCAATATTAGGAAATAAAAAGCAAGTATGAATCATTATATTAACAATCTTGTGGACCCACACTCGAAAGTCAGGGATGATCACCCTACAGAACATGATCTCTTAGTTAAGGATGACAACCTACACAAGTGCCAAAGATAGCAATGGGGAGAATTGCCATAAATGCCAATCCCATTAGTAACATTGTATTTCCTCTATTTGTAATGCCATGTACTCAAGCATTCCTGCCATTGCATAGCAGACACACCTTCACCTGAATAGCATCTGAATAGGCCTATGTCTTGTCACATTTAGTTTTACTGGCAGACTTGACTTTGGGAGACACAAAATAATTGACTTGGCCCATTATTGACTCCCCATGTATAACTCAATTAACAAAATCAGTCTTTTTTTTTTCCCCTGGCTTCTCTGAGCCTTAAGTCATCTTTTCTGAGTAACTCTGAATGAAAGAAGAAAACTTTTACTGATGAAGTACTGATCATATATATTAAAATATATGATTTCTAAAAAAAACATCAAAACACATAGGAATCAGTTGATCTTCTAACAATTCTAATAGTTCCCAAAGTTCTGTGTGCATACAGGTCATGTCCACATAAAAGTCTTTCTTGGCTCTTGGGAAGCCTAGACTGATATTAGCACAGATTGCTGTTGGTTCTTGTCCCCACTAGGAGAAGGATCTGAATGGGTAAGCCTATGGGTGACCAAAAGTTTATTTTTTTTGACATTTCCCAATTAGTAATAAATGCTCTGGCTTCATCTGTTGCAAAGTATTATTTGGAAACTCCATCAATTATTTTCTCTCTGTAAGTGATCACTGTCTGCTACCGCACTGTACACCTTTAAGAAATAATTACCTCTCAGACAGCAGAGCCCTGACTTCTCATTTAGATCTCTGCCTTTCTCTGGGAGACTTCTGACACAGCCACTAAATAAGAGTGCTTCCCTCTTCCCATCTGCAAAATGTGTTTGGTGATGCCCTTTGCGCTTCACAAGTGTCCTCTGAAAAACTAATTACTTCTTGTTTGTGAAGTATTTTCCAGGCATTAAGAGGGAGGCAACACCCAGGAAACTTTTTTACACATCTCTGATACCTCAGGCCAGTATTCTGCCTGACCACCTCCAGGCTTAAGCAGGTGGGTGAGAAATGGCACTCCACAGCCTATCCTGTGCCCTGCCTGGTCGGTTCACTGCAGTATCCCACTGCCTGTGCATGGACACATAGGAGGTTCCCATTGCCAGCCACATGTGAGCAAACCCCCATCACCCCATTAGGTGTGCAAGCCTAACCACCGCCTAACTACAGCAACTACGCTCTCACAGGTTACACACAGCACAGCATCACACCAGTGACCTCTCGGGTCCCTCCCCTCGACCATGACATGTGAACAGCTGTCAAACATGCTTGGGATGGCAGGCATGGTATCCCTGTGGGGCAATATCCGGCCAAAAGCAGGTGTGGCAGCAGGTATTTATGAAAGCACAGTCTCTTCATCCAGTTATTACGCTAAGTTATAATTGCAGGCAGGATAATTGCAAGGCAGGACTGGATCTTAATTGTGCTTTACCATTAGGAAGCATTACAGCAACATGACCCATGCTAAAAAACACCGTAGCCACAGCCCCATGCTGTGTCCCAAACAGCAGGACACCCACTCGTCTGGCTTGAGGTGACATGTCACCTGCCTCATAGGGAGCTCAAATTCAAGCAGGGCTAAACCAAACAATTTTAATTCCATCTCGTTTTTGATGTTAAGAGCTGCAACCTTCAGTCTGCCTGTAACCTGGGCAGAAGCCTCAAACATTCTTCTCATGGGCTGCCTTTAGCTGCTCACTGTTTCTGAGAGGTAGATTTTTCATTATACTTATTGTATTGTTTTTCTTCTTGTGCTGAACCAAAAATGTGCTCTCAAACACTGTTTGCCCAGAGCATCTCCTTGACCTGGTCTCCTTGCACTGGATCCTCCTGGATCCAGTCAAGTCACAAAATACAAGCTATCAACACCAGCTGAGAGAAGCATTTTTCTTCTTTTTCCCCCACTTCATAGCTGAGTACGTATCTGGCTGAGGGGAAGTGGACAGGTCAGCATTGCTATCTTCTAGAGGGCAGAATATTAGATAATTGATGTCATTGCAACTTTTCATATCCTTTTTTAAGTAAGAATGCGAGCTACTTCTGTGGCCTTCCAGAAGGCCATTTACAGTCAGACTATCAGAATCCATTCTGTCCAAGGAGATCAGTTCCTGTCCCCAGGGAGCATTCAATATTTATCTTCTAATAGGTAAACTTCAAGAAAAAGCTTTCACACTTTCTCCCACCCTGCCTTTCACACTGGGTGGAGCACCCTACAAGTTGCCCTAAAACAGTATCAATTGTCTCATTTACATCCCTCCTTAAAACAAATCCTTTGTTGTGATGTTGCTAAACATCTCATGTTGCTAAAGAACCTTCCTGTTTGATGTTGCTAAACAGCCTTCCTGTTTCTTTTCCCATTTCTCCCTTTTGTTGGCCTTTATCAGTCCACATTCTCTGATTTTATAACCATATTTCATGCAGCACCTAGAACAATAGGCTATTGGTGCATAATTGCAACTGCTTAAACAGTGAAGTAAGCAATAAATAACAATAAAACAATAACAGAAGTGCAAGAACAGAACACCAGAGGAAGTCTGCATGTTCCTGCAATAAATATAGTGGTGGAACATAGTTCCTCAAACAATAATGTATTTCATGGACTATATTTCTTTCCAGGACCTCAAGGGACTTTTACATGAATTGATCTCATATGAGGCAGAATTGCTACTACAGCCTTGTAAAAAATTTTTTTTGTTAAAAATTTAAAACATACTTAATAATTTTTTTAAAATATAGTACCCAAATTTATATCTTATATAAAAAAAATCCAAAACTTGATGTTTCCAAAATAAAGAATCATAGTTTAAAAAAAAAATCTGTAAAAGCTTTAAAAATATCATTTTCTTGCTAAGAAAATGATGAAGAATATTTTTAACTCTCTACTGGTCAAGGTCCATTTAGCATAGGGCCCACATTCAGTGTCCACTGAGGGGTCTTGGCTATTTTCAGGAAGCCGAGAATGATGGCTTAAAATTGCTCAATTTGTTATCCCCATGTAGTAGCCTTGTTTCACATTGTTTAACCCTTAACATTATGTTTCCTTGCTTTTCCAGTTGTTATTCCACTTAAAGACTTAATTTCTCTGTAATATCTTGTTTTTTGGTCCCTTTGCCCTCTTTTTTTTTTTTTTTTTGGAAAGGTCCTTTGGTCTTATCAAGGATGGACATCAGTGCCAGAGGACAATATGCCTCACATTTAGTGGTGGGTGTCTAAGGAGAGTTTAAGAGGGAAAACATGATTTAATGCTCTCTCAGCCCTCACAATTTAAGATACAGAGACTTCCTGAGCCTACTTTCACTGGATTTTTTTTTAATGAACTTGTCCAGACTCTGCCTGAAACCCTCATAAACCTTTGGCTTTCATGATCTCCTGCCATGGGGAATTCCCAAACTGAACCACATGCTGTGAAAAGCCATGTTCTTCTGTTTGTTCCAGAGCTGTGATGGTTGCCCAAGGTGAGCAGTTGATATTGAAATTTGAAAATTCTCAGCAGACAAAACTATGTTTTTAAGGGTGGGTTGGGTTGATGCACATCCAAGTCTTACCCCATTAGGGAGTCAGATGCTTATGGGGGACACACCCAAATCTGGGAACTGGCAAGCAATCACAGGTCCAGGAATATCAAGAGGCCCAATGAGCCTGATGAGGACATGGGTGTGCTCAGTGAGAAAGGGGAATGTGGAGAGCACAAACAAGGCACTAAATTCACTTGTGCTATCAATGATAACATGTATGCATTAATACACAAGTGGAAATTACCAGTATAAATTAAACACTGAGGAGTCAGGGGGAAGAGTACATTAAAAAGATTTGGGGTTTAAAAAGCAGAATGAAACACTTTAAATTGTCTTAGTTAAAAATAGTCTCTTATGCTCTGAACTCCCATTAAAGGTCTTTTACTATGTATTCCATAAGAGATGTCAGTGGGGTTTAGAGATTCTCTTGTTATGGATTAATTTTCCCACTTCTATTACCTGGAAAATGGAGTAGATAGACCAATAATAAAGTTAACCTGCAGCACAAGGTTGAGAGACCTTTTATGAACTCAATGAGCATTAAACAAAGTGATCTGTAAATTCTACAGAAACCTAGTGCAGGTTAGGCATAGTTGGCAAGAGATAGAAGAAGCCAATTTAAAATATCAAAAATCAGTAAGGCGAGTGAAAAATAGGTGACATTTGCCAACTTGTTCTTTTTATAAAAGTTTGCAGGAAAAAGAAAGTAGTAAAAACAGGGCCAAGAAAAGAAAGAATGAGCAAACTGTCACTGTTAGGAAAATGGTCCCATAAAGAAGTCTACTTTGCTGGCAATGGAGGGCACGTGCTTCTGAGTTTGTAAAGCTGTGTCAAGCTAATCTTTAGGGAACCATAACAATGACAGAATCAGCTCAACAATACTCCCCTGATTTTACACAAACCAGCAAAATTTTGTTTGTTTGTTTTTTTTCTCAAGACTCAGGTTTTGCTGCTTCTGAGTGGAAATCCTTTAAACTTATAAACATCCAATTTGCACTAGCTTTTATAATGTCAGCAAAGTTAAGCAGAGATTAAATTAATTCATTTAGACTTTCGAAATATAGGTTTCTTTTATATGATAAAGAGCCTGTCATTGAAATCTGTGACTTCTACAAGTCTGTCTGCATAGAAAAATATATCCTCAAATACTTTAAAAGAAAATATTTCTGATAAATACAGCTGGCAAATGTCACACTCAGTAAAATCAAATGTTACTGGAATTAAGCAACTGTCAGTCAAAACTAGATTAACATTTAAACATAAGCAAGACAATGCTCCCTGACTGGTATGATTTTCTTTTCCTACATGATGAATGTCCTTAACAAGCAAAGCCTTCATCTTTTGCAAGTGTTTGTCCTGTTTTTTTTGTGCAAAACATTTTTCCCTCCAAAACCACGTTTGCTATTCAAACTGCTCCTTTAAAAAGCTTTATGCACTGGTGGGACACGGCTTGGACTGGGAAAAGGCTGAGCGCTTCACTACCTGTCCCATGCCCTAGAAACTTTCTAGTATTGAATAGGACAGCATCAAAACATAATAAACTCAATTCAGAACACAAACAGCTTAAAGAGGAAAATTAAAATCATTGATCTAAATGAGAAAAAGGCAGAGAGGAAGCTTGGTAAACTCATTATCATGCAGATGTTTTAATAAAACATCATTATCTAGGGACATATCTAAGGGTCGCAGTTTTTCACACTTCTTTTCTCAGTTCAACATGCACTTTTGTACATTCAAATAGGTTTTAGCTGTAGGAAGGGATTTCTCTCCAGGCTATAACTGGGCTTCAAATATGCTTTCCATGATGTAGAAGTAGTCCAGTGAGGAGGTTCATATGGATTCTCCTTCCCCATACATTCATCAACAACAAAGCATCTTATTGATCTTCAATAAAAATCAGAGTGAGAAACTCTTCTTCACATACATTTCATCTTCAGAAAAACTGTTGTAGAACTTGAAGCAAATAATATTGGAAAGGCACAGAAATATCTTGTCCTGCATCTTTTTAAGTGAACAACTTTAGCTTGGTCCTGTTCATATAGAAACGTTTTGCATTCAGACCTTTCTATTTGTATAAGTGAACAGACACAAGACAATCAGCCATCTCCTCAGATAGTAGGAGGTTGTTGCCATTCAAGCCATTTTTTCTAATGTTTTGTAGTTCATGTATTTATGGACCACTCATAAATATTTGCATGACTATAATTCCTGGGCAGTTTGTAAAAATATTTAACAATAGAAATAGCTAACTCTGAGCTATGCCTATTGCTGAATCAAATTTCATAATCCATGAGAGATGTCAGGTGTGCTGTCCTGAGCTCACATCAAATATTCTTTGATAGGCCCAGGTTACACAATGGACTGGATGGACATAACTTTAAGAAGGAACCATAGAAAAAAAGTTCTTATTGCAATCTTTCCTGTAAATGAAAGAACATTTATTTGCAGATTCAGATGGGAAATACTTTATGCATTCTGTGCAAACATGTTCTGCATTACACCTGGTGGCTAGACTTCAGTGTTGTATCGACAAAGATAGAACAAAAAATAGTATCTTCTAATTGTGTTACCTCATCTTCATCACACCAGGATCACACATCTTCAATCTCTCTCCTTTTATAAACAGTCTGTAGTGTTTTTGACACTTGGTATATTCAGAGTTGTTTTACAAGCCTGAGGATGCTCCAAGGGTATATAGCAAAGATACTCACACAAGTCTGCCTTCCTGGCATTTTTCATCTGTATGATTTTTACGGTGAGCAGGTTGCATGGAGACGGTTCTGTCTGTTGAACAGCACACAAAATGCAAGGGATGAGAGTGCAAAAAGAAGAACAGAAACATAGTCAGAGATAGATTTGATTAAGTGTTTCAGTTCCAACCAACAAAAACATTTCTAAACTGAGGTTCCTCCTTGTGCATTGTCTTCTACCCAGAAGGTTTGTAGCCAGGTGTGGCCAAAAACCAAACCTCTGATATCTTCCATTTTCCATTCTGAGGGCTCTTGTGGCAACCCTCAACCTGAGGTATCTGACTCTTGCAACCCAATCTCAGAGAAATGCATGATAGAGAAACTTGCTGTGTTATTAATGCATCTGACACACATCTTGGTCCGTGAAAATTCACAGGTTGTCATATATATATCCATTATATTTCACAACAAACAGAAAACAATCTAGCAGGGCAGGAGTTAGTAATGATATCGTAGTGTAATGATGCTGCTCATCAGTTGATTTATAGCTACATAATTAGATTCTTATGTCTGATATAGAGCAGTGCCGGCTTTAAAAAAATGATGACCTGGAAAGTGCCTTCCAGAGACCTATCCCAAACTTCTCAGGAGGAGTGAGTGAAAGCCACAACTCTGCAATTATTTCTCTGTGAATAATTTGGCTCACTCAATCTTCCTTTAAGCAAAACTCTCAGGAATGTATCAAAGGTAATATTTCCAGCCTTCCAGTACTTAAAGGGGGCTTATAAACAGGAGGTAGAGCGACTTTTTACACAGCTAGTGATAGGATGAGAGGGAACAGTTCTAAACTAAAAAAGAAGATATTTAGATTAGATATTAGGAACCAATTCTCTACTCAGATGATGCTGAGCCTCTGGAACAGGCTGCCCAGAGGACTTGTGGAAGTGTTCAAGGCCAGGTTGGATGGGGCCTAGAGCAACCTGGTCTAGTGGGTGATATCCCTGCCCCTGGGGGTGGGGTTGGAACTAGATGATTTTTAAGGTTCCTTTCAACCCAAGCTTTTTAAGATTCTATGATTTTGGGAAACCACCTAAACCTAAAAGTGTGACAAACGACATTTAACGCACCTGTAAGGAAACTGGTTGGACTTTGTCATCCTGTCATCTTAAGGCAGGATCAGACAAATGTGGTACCTAATATGTAGGGGCTGAAGTTGAGGTACGTTTTTCCCTAGATAATTATCTTTCTTAAAGGAATAAAAGGAGGGAAAATTGCACATTTGATGCTCTAAATGACAAAACCACACCAAACCAAACCAAACCAAAAAAACCCCAAACCAACCAAACAACAACAAAACTCCACCAAAAATCCCACCAACAACAGACAAACCAAACCCAAAAAACCTCTAACAAAACCACACCAAAAACCAAGAGGAGCAAAAGGGAAAGGGCAAAACTGAGTAGTGATGCAACAAGCACATATGAGAGACACTTCATGCACATGAGCTGTAGAGCAGGGAGTATCCTACAACAAATACATAGATCAGTATAAAGCAGTATGTTACCATTCATTCCCTTCTGCTCCAAAACTGCCCTCATTTTTAAGAGATCTGTATTTAACACCTCACACAATATTAGTTTCCTGACTTTCCCTATGCATTCATTGACATTAGTGATAACTACTTATTTTTCCTCAGTGTATTGTTTTGTCTAACCCGGTTGGGCAGAAGCAAAAAGTTATCTTTTTTTATTTAATTGGGAATTTTAAAAATAGTAAATTACTACATCATTAAAGTTTTTGCATTCCTGAATGCCAAAACACAAAGCAATCACAAACTCCATCAGAAAGAAGCCTTTGGTGCTCAGTATAACTCTCAGAGCTGAAGATACAATAGGTGGAACATCACCTCCTACAGCAGGTCCCCTCTGCCCCCAAGGGCAGCCGGCTCAGCTCATTGCAGAGCCCCCTCTTCCCTTCTCTTACCTGGCTCTTGCTGTAGAACAGCCCCATGGTGGTCTTTTCCCCCTCTCAGCCAGGTGTGAAAGGTGGATGTGTACAAAGGAGTCTCAGCCAGGCAGCTCCTTGTGCTTTAAGCGGCCAGGAGCCGGCAGGCAGGTGTGTGAGTGCCTGACTCAGCGCAGCCTCACCCCGCCACCGCTGCTTGAGCAATCCCCAGCTCCTCCTCCTCTTCCTCCTCCTCGCTGCCCGGGAGCTGAGCACGGGCTGCACACCTGCTCCGAAGCATCCCAGCCCTGGCACAGCAGAAGGATGGTCTTTGTAGTCAGAGGGAAATGAAGGCTCAAAAGTGATCCTCCCTTCATGGTTATAGGCACTGAGCAAATGTTTTACACTTTTAAGCATCCGCATCATTTTTGGGGAGGCCACAATGCTCTTGCCCAGAGGTGAGCTGTCAAAGTGCCATCCCTTGTGGGGAGGTGAACGGCAGCAGCCAGGGACCATCTGGCTGCCCAGGAATTCTTTGGCCCAGGGCATCCAGACTAATGTGTATACAAAAGCCTTTTTGTAGCTTTTATTGCTGTTAGGGAGTCTGTTGTCTTTGCTTAAAGACACATCTGAAAGAAATTTTGTTATCCCCATCTCACCTTCCGCTTCCATTTTGCTGTATTCAGGCAGTAAATCGTTTTTCAGCCAAGCAGACATTACAGTGACAAATATCATGTAAAAGAAAAAGCTTTAAAAGTTCACTCACTTTCTCAAAAATTTTATTACTTTGTGCATCTGAATTTAGATGCTTCAGTGAATGACCTCTAAGAGGATATATTAGGGAGGGTGAAATTAATATTGAAATCAATGTTAATTACTCCTCGTATCCTTTATGTCTTCACATTTATAAGATTTCACTGCACAGGAAACTACACATCATGTGAGGTGGTCTCTTCCTTATTGAGGGAGTACACAAAACTAGTACACAAGAAGCAAAAAAATTGGGAGTTTGAGTTTTCCCTTGCTATTATAAAAATCAACAGATCAATAAATTTCAAAATAATCTCATTTCTCTTTGCAATGAATTGAGAACCAACTGATAAAGGTCATTTCAATGACATGATATAATTTTAATTTCCTCAAGTATTTGGCACTTTAAGATATTCTAACCTAAGAACTAACTCCAACAAATGTCACGCAGACAAACTTTGAACACATTAAGGATGGGTAACAAACAGATCACAAGAAGCAGTAGTCAAAGGAAGGTAACCCAAAAGCAAAATATTCCTAGAGGATGGCAAAAGCTCAGCTACAAGTCTGCATGTTTTTACGAGTCATCTTGAATATCTTGAAATTTAAATATATATATACATATATATATAATCACTATTGGTACTCCGTTTCAAAAAAAAAATATTGAAACACTGGGGAAGCTGAAGAGCTTGAGAGTAGTGGGAACTCTCAGACAAGGAAAGGCAGGTTTCATATCAGCCAGCAGGACACAATGAAAAACAGCATTAATCAGGCTCAGACTGCATATTGCACCTACCTGGCTTTTTTCTGTCCTATGGTTGAGTAAGTTTCCCCTGTAAAACAGGCTGAAACATCCTCCATCCTACCCTGCTTCATTTCCAGGAAAAAGGTGTAGGAAACCATGGCAGTAAGCCCAAAGACATCTCTAGAAAGGACCCAGAGGCACCCCTTGAGTTAGCTATTTTAGCATATTGAAGCAGAACCACAATTACAGCTGCCTCGCACATGGAGGGACAATAATCTAAACATACAATATTGTATCTGAAAACAGGGTTACACCATGCTCTTTCAAGAGTTTCAGGTGTATGAACACAATGAACTGCTCATAAGTGAAAAACATTTTCCACTCCTTCTCCTCTTTCACCCAAATTGCTCTTAGATACCTTATCAGTTGATTTTCTTTTAGGAAGAAAATTAAAGAATCCTTTTCTTCTATCCATTACCTAGAACTTCTTTCCATACAAACAAATTCGTCGCTTCTGACCACAGTCAAGATTATCCTGATCTTAACACAAATTCTGTCCTGGTGATTCTGTCTAAATTTCATTTCAACAGTGGGAGTCTTTTATTAACAAAAGGAAGATAATCCAAAACATTTTCTGAGCTGCTTTGACTAACCCCCTTCATGAATCACAGCTCCACAATGCAAGGCTGATGTTGTGCAACACTGAGTTTGTGATCTCCCTGTGGCAGACTTCCAAGAGGGGTCTTTGGCAGCTACAGTCCCCCAGAAGACCTCTAGGATTTTTGATAATGAGAAGCCTATCTCTCAGAACAATCCCTGCAAAGACCATTTGCCTGTAAGTTTTGAACTGGTGCTAAAGGTATGTCTGGAAATGGTCCCAAACAGGTCTCTTGCATTGCCCTGTTCTATGCAGACAGCTAGCAGCCACTTCCCATCTTATGAAACA
The DNA here is from genome assembly GCA_013400515.1 of Erpornis zantholeuca. Lineage (NCBI taxonomy): Eukaryota > Metazoa > Chordata > Aves > Passeriformes > Timaliidae > Erpornis > Erpornis zantholeuca. Next base: position 282,630 of record VZTN01011609.1, read on the forward strand.
CTGGGAGGAATCACAAGCTGATCCTTCAGGAACAGTAAAGGCACGTAAAGATGAGTGAGACAGGACAGTCAGCACAAACTCTAAGAGAAAAGTGAAGGAATGTTGGGCAACATGTCTACTACTTAGGCTGAATATAAGTGGTTCTGTGCACAGCAGCTCAGAGACGACATTTGTTCTCCTGAAACAACGATGACCTAATTCAGGGGTATTTTTTATTGATGGTGAAAACTGTGCTAATTTTTACACTGATATTAACCTAAGAAACTTATTTTCAAAGATTTGTGAAGACAGTTGAAGAAAAATCTCATAGTGGACAGACAGTCAAATTAGAGATTACAACCTTCGATAATTAAATAAGCAAGACCAGCACAGTGGATTAGTTTCTTACCAAAGAAATTCCAGTTCAAGGGATTGCTGTTTTACCACACAGAAAACCCACTACGTAAATACAGTTTTGTTACAAATTTTAATGTGCCGCATATTTTATTATTATCTTACACAACATTGAAATAATTTATATTGAATATATATAACAATTGTAAAGTAATCTGGAAAAAAAACTAAAACCAAATTGGCTGCTTTGAAGTTTGTTTTGGATTAAACCTCTGGTGAATTCCAATCTGTTTGTCTGAAGAGCCATGTAAATAGGGTGGAGTCCACAATGTCCTTAGGACGATGTGACTTCTACTGCAAGTATCACCGATAAGAATCAAATATCTTGACCTCACCAAATCATAGACAACCCAAGAAATATCACATGAAAAATTGAAGCTAGTGTGTGGTGACTAATAATTCCGCTGCTTCCTCCGTGCCACTGCCAAGCGCAAGGCCTGAATAATCAACTTCTCATTATTCAGGACATTGTAATCAGTCAATTTCACCAGTTTGTCAAAATTTTCTTCACTGAAACACACCTCCCTTGTTGTAAATGGGGAAAGGATGCTGGAGACATCAACTTTACCTTCAGCCATCTCTTCAGGACTCCTTTCCACACCTAAGGGGACAAACCACAGGGAGATTCACCAATAAGGTTATATTGCAGTATGTGGCTCCTATCAGTATTTACATAATTATAGGTAGAAAAGGAAGAAAGGAAAGATATAATTTGCCAGAGGGAAGTAAAAGTACTGTGCTAGTAGCACTGTATTCTTCAGCACCTGGATCAAGCCTCTGTCCAAATATGATTTTGCATCATTTGACATTTACATCGCTCAAACAGCTTGAAGTTAGAACAACATTAGCAGCAGCAATGCTAGACCACTGCTGGGACAACATTGTCTTTGTTATCCAAACCAGAAAAGCACAAGCAAAAAGGAAACCAGCTACTTTTGTAGTAGATAAAATAATAGCCATCTCACTGAAAGTTCAAATTATTGCAGATAATTTGAAGAAATTATTGCACTCAGATAGAGGACATCATTCAACTAAAACCAAAGATCTCTGTCCACTCAGGCCTCAGTCTGGAAGATTACTTTTAAGCATGTGAAAAAAACTCGGAAGAATGGGCTTAATGCCAAAACCAGCAGAAAGTTTTTCCCCATCTTTGTTGGCAAGCAGCAGTGCATAACAAGTCCATGTCTGTAGAGCAAAACAGCTTTTGTGTTGAGAACCTAGCCCTCATGGTGTGCATATATTGGAATTTTTGCCTTCATACTATCTCTAGTAGTTCCTGTGAAATAAGTGCCTATAGTCATATCAAGTGCTTTAAGAAAAGATTCTTGAGTTCACATAGTCAGATGTACTGACACAGACAAGTTATTTTTGTCAGGGATAAAACCCATGCTGGCATTGGAAAGGTCAGAGATGACAGTGATACATTAGATATGAAATAGAAAAGATTCACAAAAAAACCCAATTTTTATTGAAATTTCTATCACAGATGACTCACCAGGAGCTTTATATTTCTTGAAGGTGTCATTTACTAGGGGAAAAAAAAGAACTGTTGGAGCTTGTGGACTGTCAGCCTCTTCAAACACATAGCACTCCTTCAAGTTTTCCCTGTCTTCCTCACTTATCTCAATTTTGGGAAACGGAATTTCTTGCTCTGAGAAGTACTTTGCAATCTGATCCAGAGGCTGGATGAATGAAAAAAGATACATAAAATTATTACAAATATCAAAATTGTTCCAGAGACCTGGCTATTTTAAACTCTAGTGGCTAACAGGAATATTCTAAGGTCTGAATCTTCTTCCAGCAAGATATTAAATTTCAGATGAAAAAAATCATAACCACACCAGTCATTGCAGCTTATCTTATTTCACACATTACTTTAGGCAAAACAATAAAACAGTAATTTTCTCTGAACTTGAAAATTAATCCAAAAGCCACAGGTTTAATTTTATAATTCCATTGAAACATGTTCAGAAGGGGAAGGCAAAGAAACTGCAAAAATGGAAAAGGAACACATCAGTGCAGATTATTCTGCATCATTGTCTTGACTTCTCCATTATTTATCACTTTCTCAATCTTTGTGTCCTCTGCATAATTGATGTTACTTTATAATGACTCCTTATTAACAACTATACTTATTAACATATCTTATGACCTCATCCAAAAAAAATTTTAACAGCTATATTTACCATAAGCCTATGTTTATTTTTGCATTATCACCATTATATATGCAACATTAATTGTATTATTTTTAATTATTAATCAATCTGGCATTAGCCACTACATTTCCCTAGGAATGGTATGAGATATAAAGACCAAGACAGGTTTTCTAATGTAGTCAGCTAAACTATTATCAGGACTTTCCATTGCCTTTGTAATTTATTAAGTACAAGGATAACCAAAATCAGTAGCAGCATTTCAGAACACTCCATCAGTTTATAATATAATCCAGAATATAACCCATCCATTTTCAAAACTATTGGATCCATTACAATGAAGACCTTGATGATTTTAAAATGCATCGTCTTCTAACATCCTTCTTAGTTACTGAGAAACAAATCACCTAATGATCTAAATAATAAATTAGATAATAATAATCCAGTTCTCATTCCAGCACTGAAAAGTTGTGTGTTTTGCCTGATGAGTGCTAGAGACCAAAATACCATGAAGGAAAAAGATCTGAGATACCATGGCTTTTCTTACCAGTGTTTGGGACCCTCCGCTGTAATTCAAATGCAGGATGACGTCCACCTCCCTCTTCGATCTCAGAAGTGGTGGGTAGCTGGTATTAATGAAAAAGCCAGTATCAACCAGGGAGAGCTCATTGTCCGCTGTTTCCATCAGTTTATTTGGGAAGGAGTCTATCACTGTGTCTGAAACATAATTATTTCTCATTACAATAAATAAGACACAAGATTGATTTATCCTCTGGAGGAAAATAGAAAGTGAAGAATCAAGAATTTTTCCCCCCATTGTTCCTGTCTTCCTTTCACTCTAGCTGCACTTATTTACAGGAGTAAGTAACATGCTACTGCTTTTTCCTTCCCTCCTTCCTGGGCACCACAGACTGCTTTAGCCCTAAAGGAGAGATCTCTCCTGCTTCCTTAGGCTGAGCTCACTTTATCCACAGAAACACAACCCCCAGACAACCAGATACAATTTCACCCTTCAGCAGCCCCCACCAAAACTGAAATGCTATTCAAATCTGTCTTTCATGTTTTCCATTTGTTAAATGGAGAAGTGGCATTTCAGAAGTCAGTCTTATCTCTTCCTCTCCGTTGGTAATCCTAGGTGAATTCTGAAATGTGAACCTTCTTGGAATATTACTGAAAAACAGGCTGTTTTACTGTGCCTTTCCAGGTAGAAAATCCTTCACTCTCCAGGTACTTGTTATGCAGCTGGAAGCCTCTGATAAAATTGGGATACTGGGCAATGGTTGGGCGTCCTGTTAAGACATCTCGCAGAGTAGAGGAGAGGACACTCGAGGGAGTGAATAGACACGTGTCTACTTCATAGGGGTTCACAGACAAAAAGGGTTCTTCTGCTACAAGATGGAAAGAAGAAATTTTGAGTTTAGGATAGTTTTCTGAACTGATGAATATTTTAAAAAATGAAGTGACTAATAAGGACAGGTATCACCATCCCCCCAATCCAAAGGTAAATCAAACATAGTTATAAGCCCATAAGGCCTCTGCCACCAAATAAAATTCATAATTAGACAGTGAATTAAATGACAGCTACCTGCAGACAGCAGGCTGCCAGACAGTAAGCTTCCACTCTAAGCTTCCTCAAATGATGCCCACCTCTATGGCAGCATGTGGTGGAGGGGAGAGACATGTCCCAACACATATAGGAGGACAGCACTGGCCTTTCAACAGGACACCTTCAGAATGCATGTCAGTGCTACCCTGCAGTAGCATCAGCTAAGTTAGGAGACCAGTCACTCCAGCTTCCCTGTGCAAGAGCAGGCTTTCTCCATGGGCAGTTCAGTGGAGAAAACTGCAAGCCCTCTGCAAGAGCCAATTTCTCTACCCATGTTATGACTGGCCAGGGAGGACCATATCCTAATTTAACAACCTTAAGGTGTGTTCTTCATGTAACATGACTTCTATATGACTTCTGGAGACTGGTTTGGTGTCTGTATGACCTTCAGAAAAAGGTACAGCTTTTCCGAAGAAGCACAATTTAGTTTTAAATCTGGCAGAAAAAAATTCTTAGTTGACATCTCTGCTTTACTTTCCTCATCTTTTTCTCTCTCACTTTGTCATCATTTCTTTATGCATCAGACATCTTCACAGAACATAAACAATATATACCAGTGGTGCAAAAATTTTAAAATCTCACCAATATCTTTTACTCTGTCTCTGGTCCATCTGCACCAAAAATCTTCTGAATCAGCAGCCAAATTCCATACATACATCACATCTATGGAAAATATACTGCTCCACATGCCTGTAACGTGAAAGAGGAAGAGAAGCTGATTGATGGAGTAGCCTTGGAAGAATCTTAATTGATACATACCTTCAGTTGTTCCCATTGGATACTTCCTTTCTGTCTGTATGGATACCTTTGTGGGCATACTTTGTAAGTATGTCCTCGCTAATGTAAACTCCCACCTGCTCAACCTGTTTGCTTCCCAGTACTGTCCACCACAGTGCTCACCCGTGCCAGCTGTCTCTCCAGCAGACCACCTTTCCCCCAGGCAATAGTCACCTTGCATATAGCAGATCCGAGTCTCTGAGAGCTTCTTCACCATCCTTCCCATAAAGAATTGACTTCCAAAGTGTTCTGCGCGAATAGATGCTCCATATTTCAGGAGACCAACCTCATAAGGAGTGAACTCCAGCCACTCTAAGGCAACAGCAGCCAGACCATGAAAAGGCAATAACATGTTAGCTAACAGCAAACAGAAGAGTTCCAGGAAGCAAACAATGAAAAGGACATTGGCTAGTTCATAGCATGCCATTTGCCAGCCACAGCTCTATCTGTATTGCAGGCACTACTGATGCCATGAGGTCCATGAGGGCAGCCCCAGGCTGTAATACAGCTACCTCCAGCAAAAAGCCCTGGTCTGAATGAAACCACAAGCATTCTCTTAATATAGTTAATCTTACCCCAAAGTATGTGTTGCTCATGCATAATTTGTTTCCTTTAGGGGTCTAGTGACAGAGAGCTTAGCATTCACTTGGTGTCATGTACTTAGCTGCTCATGTTAAACAAATACTGTGAAAATTAATAGTAGAGGAAATAGTGATTTTCCTGACACGGGACGCAAAATTTCAAAGTTTTTTCTTTAATTGTTCAAAATAAGACCACATGGAACCATTGTATTAATTTGTTTCATTACAGGGTTTTTGTGACAGGATAAACTGTGACTTTGACATTTTCTGTGGTATAAATATTCTTTCACTCTGGCAAAATAAAGAACTCAAATTTTAAACACTGAAATTTAAACAGGTTTGGATTTTTTTTTTTTTTCATTTTGGTCACTATTATCTGAAAATATAATGGTTTATTGGGGGTTATTTGCAATTAGAATGAAAAGACTAATGCATTATTAAAGCTTATTAAATCCATATCATCTTAGTTTAGACTATTAAAATTATAAATTTGTTAAGATTTCTAAATCATAACCATTACCTCTGAATGCCTGGGCACTATAATTGGACTTGAGGTTGATGGCCACATAGATGGGCAGTGGGTTCTGGCCGTTATCCACCGCCTGCCGTTGGTCTGAGAGTCTGTGCTCGTCTTTCTGGTTTTGATTAAAAAGGGTTAATGGAATGAGGTGAAAAACAACTTGTACTGCAAATAATATAATGTGAATTATCAGCCTTATCCAGCCTTATCCAAGTTATCCTTCCTGTTCCCAGGTAACTGGATTGTTCTGAAATATCTGCCATGGAATATTCCAAACTTGGCAAGTATCCTGTAAGAAGCACCTACACGCTGTATGGGTTCTCAGATTTTGAGATATTCAGAGAATTTTATTGTAGATTCAGCAATGAAAAAAAAAAACACTTCCAGGAAAAATCATGCAGCTAAATGAAAGGTAAAGTTCTTTCCTTAGGTCTTAGCAAAGAATTGATCATATTTTAAGGCATTTTGCAAATATATGCTTATTCAAGAATACATTCTATTGCATATGACAATTTAAGACTCCATTGTATAAACTTAAACCAGAAGGAAAATACTTGAGATACACTATTTTTAAAGTAACAAAATTTCTACAACTTGATACCATATTTAGAAAATTGTCTTTCTCACTATGTAAACCAACTCCATATGCAGTCTATACCTAGGTCACTTCATAAATGCCTTCGTTTATGCTAGAGAAGCAAATTATTTCAAACCTTTAAGTGCCTCTTCTAGTCAGAATTTTTTATGCCTGACATAATTCATTTACAATTCAAAATATTTTTTTCTCAGGGTGCTTCTTTCTTTAAGGAGGAAGAATACCTTTGAGTGGTATGACATGGCTCTCCTTCAGTTCAAGGTCAACCTCTCTTTAAATCTAGAGCAGTGCTTTAATAATAGATCTGACCATATAGTATTTTATCAACTGCTAAACTAATTATTTGCATTAGTGGTACTGAATGGCATCCCAGGATTTATTTTCTTCTCCACTGTAGCTATAGAAGCTCAGCAGTTATGTGGAAGAAATGAGTAATACCTTATCGTGTAGCATGGATTCAATGACAAGACCCCAAAGATCTATGAAAGAAGTGTTATGTCCTTCTTTAGTCCTCTCCATCAGGTCATTATAATAGTACTTCAGACAATCCAAAGAAAAACAGCAGATTTTGGATTTGGTTACTTGCTTGCGAGCTTCCTTAATTGCATCCTCCAGATATTTTTGTGACCAATTAGCATCTTCATATAAGTTTGCCATGGTCCTGAAGAAACATTATAAGAAAATAATGAAAGGGGAGTAATGCTGTGGTTTGCTTTCAGAAAACTACTGTGCAACCTGTTTGCCTGTTTCTTAATTCTTATGGGGTTCACAACTAAATATAAACACACTTAAAATACACTCATTTCAGGAGAAAACAAGGTTTCCTGGTTTGGATATGATAAAATGGGCTCAAGAATTTTCTTGAAATTCAAGGGAGAGAAGACAACAAGACCCAAGACTATTAAATATGAAGGTTCCACAAGTAGGTGGGGAGTATTCTAGGAAGCAATCACTGTTACCCTGTTCTAGTCCTGCATTTTTTCTCATATATCTGTTAATGGCTTGTGCTGACAAGAAAACTGGGCAGTTTTGGGCATGTCCTCATATGACCATTCTCACTTGTCTACTTGAAATCATAACACAGACAGGTACATTCAGATCTCCACATACAGACAAAGAAGTTAAAAGAAAAACCTACCATTAAAGTCTGGACTTACATAAAGTGATACACAACTCAGTGAAAAAAAATTCTCCACTTCCAAACAGGTGTAGAGGAGTGGGGGTACCTAGAACCTACTTGATTAAATACTTCAGTTATTTTAAGTGTGACATCATCTGCTCTATGCCCACTGGGAGAAGAGAGCACTTCACAATGAGCCACCATATCTGCAATCTCTCCAAGGTCAGTAACTTGATGTCATTTGTTGGACTTTCTGTGACAGTATTATTTCCACTAGCCCCAAATACATCTTTTACCAGAGGGAGATGTACTGTAAATCCAAAATGGAAGTGAGAATAACCAGCAAATGGCAGGCATAAATTCTTCTTCCCATCTTTCTTCAATTTCCAGTCTAAAGACAAATTCATTGCATTTAGTCTAAGGCATAACTGATAAAATATGAAAAGGGAATAGAGCATTTAGATTAAAATATCAGACATAGACTGAGTCAGTGAAGTGACAAAAGCAGTTAATGAATGTGGTGATTGATCTCTTAATCAGTATATTTTGTTTCTTTGCTCCAGGTGGACAGAGAGGAGATTGTGGGGAGAATGGAAATGCTTTTGCTTTGCTAAGTGCCATATAAGCTAATGATGTTGTACAGAGCCAACAATATTGACCAGAGAACACATAAACCTTGTTTGGGTCATTCTCACCATGTGGTGCCCGATAAACCCCCGATGTAGGAAATGCAGTCTAACAGGTTGAGTTTCTGGAGGCCCAGCAGGCTGCCGTACATCGCTGTGAGGGATCTCGTTCCTCCCCCGGTTGTTGTAATGGCCACCACCGGCACCTGCTCAACACAGCAAGGCAGAGGGAGCAAAAGCCGTGCATGTATTAGACACAAACAGCCCTTACTGCGGAAATCGGATAACAGCTTGCAGGCATTGATACAAGCAGGGATGCTATTTAGCATGAAAAGGATGTGATTGTTGCAAAAGGCTTGTTTGCCACTGCCTGACTGATGTGAGAAGGAAGGCTAATGTCTCACCCACTCAGATGGGCTTTACTTAACCTATAACTGGAAATAAACTTCACCACCCTGGAATTTTTCTCAAAGAGCATTATTAGAAGCCGTCATAGAAAATACAGGATTTACCGCACCGGAGCAGATTATGGATCCGTGATTCTGCCTCTAACAATGAGCAGTGTCACAGAGGAACGCTCAGCACCCTGTAATCAGCCAGACCACACAATAGCCAAAGCCTTCCTGGCCCTAGGCCATTAATTACTTTATGTCCTGAAGCACAGTCATTGATAGGGTTTCCCCCTCCAAGGTCCAAGTGTAATTGAAGAGACAGACTATTCTTCTCCTAATCTTTTCCTGATCTAGTACACCCTTTGCTTCCGTTAGCATCCAGAGTGTGGATGCTTACAAGCCCCATGGAAAATGTCTATTTATATCTTTCAAGTATTAGCTTCTAATTTCATGAAGGAATCTGTGTTCTAAAGTCGATGAATTGAGAATGAAGAAAATAATCCTCCTGCTCTATGAAAAAACAAAAACATAGAAAACTCAGAAAATACATGTTCTTCCTACCCTAAACTCCTTAAGATCTTGAACCTAGGAAATTTCATAAAATAATAATGAGGAAAATCTCATAATCTTAATTAAATCAGAATAAACTCCAAAAATTATATTCTAGGGTTTCCATTTTCCAATCTATTTTACTGTAAGTTAAAACTCTAATTTTAAAATTAATTATTTTCTAAGTTAAAATTGATTTTTTTTCAGTTCAAAAGTCAGTTAACAAGGTAGAGGGAATATTTTCGCATAATTCTGAAGTTAAACACATGAACAGGAGAGACAGAATAATTAGACCTTTTCAGAAAAGAGTTTTCTATATGTGAGGAAAATCTCAGACAGCTATGTAAAAATGTGCAAAAGTGTTCTTTCCAGCTTTCTTGAAAACTTTGTTTCCTGTATTATTCTCTGCTCTGAAATCCAAACTAATATTTTTGAATAATATTTCCCACAGCACTCTTTCTTTTAACTGTCAGCTAAACAGTGTCCTTGCTGTTGGTATGTTTGTACTTTCTGATTGTCAGCAACCCAGTTAGGCATGAGCAGTTGCAAAGGTTATTACTCAATTACAGAGGCAGGAACAGGGTCTAGAGTGATACAGCCAAATTTAAAATCAGTTCTTTCATCTACACTTAGTGATGCTGTAAGAACCACTCATCTTTGCCAGCTTGATGGTTTTATTCTAACCCTCATTTTTCCCAACAATCCACCTCTTTTGCTGCAGAAACCAGTCCAAGAATTTTTATTCAGATGTCTGTGTGAGAATTTTTGTTTCTTCCTCTCAAAACCCTTTACACCATGGCCACCACATCTCTGTCACTGAGTTAAGGCCCTCTGTTTCCAGGCAGCAACCTCCACCATTCCGTGTCCACCCACTATAAATTTTCCTCCTGAGACCTATGAGCAACACCAGGAATAAACAGGAATGGACTGTTTGAGGAGCTGTTGAGAAGTGTTTGGGTCTGTAAAGAAATTATCCTGCCTCCCCTGCTTTGCATTAACAGGTCACTACTTCTTCTGCTCATCCCTTGCCCTCAGTGACCAGGCCTGGCCCACAGCAGTAGGATTCATTAAACTGGGATTTTATTTGTTGTTTGAATTTGTGAGCCAGGCCCTCATCCCCCAAGAGCAGTTGCTACCAGAGACTGTATTGGCTTGCCTCATGCTCTTTCAGATCCTCCTCCAAATTAAGAATCTTCTTCAGAGCAGCAGCAACATATTTCTTCCTTTTCCGCAGGAAGTCCTGCTCTTCCAGGCACAGGCTAAAGCCCAAGCGCACATCCAGGTCTCCTGAGCTGGAATAGACAATGGGACAAATCAATGCACACATCAATTACTGCTGATTTCAAGATCTGTAAGGCAGGTAATAAAAAATAAATCATCTGTAAAACAAGTTATATCCAAGACTGCACATTGATAAAGGAAAGAAGAAAAACAAGCATTTCTACTGCCAGCAAGAAATAGCAGTGAGGATGAAGAGGAGTTTCCAAGGTATTTTAGATTTCATATAAACATGGAGACAAAGAGAAGACACACAAGTCAGGGAAAGATCACCAAAAGGAGAAATTTCAGAAGTAATTTTTTCTGTATCCATTCCTGTTTATCTCTATGACATCATCACTTGTTCTCAGCTTTTGACAATCCACTAACAGCATTTAAAGTGAGAGTTCTCATGAGTTATGTGACGGAGCTTGAACTGCAAATCAAGCATCAACCCCTGTTCAGCCTCTGTCTTGGGAAATCTAGCCTTTCATCTGTGTCCTGAACAGATTCCTAGATAAGCATTTGCAAGCTTCAAATATACAAGAATATCCATCACTTTTTCTTTCACATGTGCAGACACTTGGAATTTTGTCCCTTGATAAATGTGAAGTGTAAGCAAAAAAAAAAATCAGAAAAAAAGGTGCAAACCCAATCAAATGGCAGCTAATATCATGTGCCTTCAGCAATATAAATACCATTATTACTGAGAAGAACACTAAATATTGACCAAATCTTCTGGGTCACATCAACCTCTGGTGGCTGCAAATTCTGTTCTGAAAATAATTTTCACCAATAATTCACAAATATGAATGTTTCAAGGATTAATGCTACTAACATCTGTTCTCCAGCAAATTTGATTTATCACTCAGTGTCATTTTGAAAACAGATTAAGGTCAAATAATTTACCTTACAAAAACCAAAAAACTCTTTTAGCAGTAGATGAAAATTTTTCTTGCTTTCTTTCTATATCTGTATCCATTAAATTTACATGTCAATATATTTTGTTGTGGGCTGAGGTTGTACAGGTAGCCCTCCACTTACACAAAATTCTCCCATGCTGTGAAAATCCACCTTGCTTCCATTTCTGTATACCACCCAATAGTGGGGGTGCTGTGGACCATAGGAAGTTTTCAGCTGTACCATAAAACCTCATTTTTTCAATTTTACCTATCACTGGTGCAATCCTGTCCCTGCAAGTGGGTTGGCCGAGGTGCAGTTGGTCAGGTCTCAGCTCCCATTCTGCTTGGTGAAGCAGAAGGAGCAGAAGCCAGGTTACCCTATGCTTCTTCTGCTGATTTTGCAAAATAAAAGAATGATAGAATTTATTTCAGTCATTGTGCAGATCTGACTATTGGCATAAATGGGAAATAAAATCAGTATGTGAATAGTACAGTTTTATTCGTGTGTGAGAACAACAGGCATAAAGCAGACTAATTTACTGTGAATGAAGGCTCACAAGCTCATACTGAACTGCACAGACCGGTAGCTGCAGCAGACTTGCACTTACCTCCTGCACCACGTGAGTACAACACAAAGCACTCACAGTATGTGTTCATCTCTCCACCTATCACAGTAAAAACCTACATAACTAGTTTTCAGTACTCCTGGATCATAGGACAAAAAGAGGCTATCTTACCATTTTCTTGCTGTCAAACACAAGTGAAATGAATTATCCTAGAAAATGAGAAAGGTAAAGCTAATTACCACCAGATTTTAAAACATTTCTTTCCTTCAAGCTCAGGCAATGCTCAGACTAAGAGAGGTGGTTCTCAAATAATAAATCATATGGCTAAGGACATTAATTTTATACAATTAACTGAAGCCTCACTCCCTGCCCTGGAATCAGATTTTCTCTTCTCTAATAAGCCTGTGTGTTTGGGGCAGATAGAGTGCCACAAGCTTGCATGTTTACACCAGTTCCCAGGGTGCACATTTAGAAGGGGCAACAAGAATGAGAAAAGTCACCTTATTAAAAAAAGTTTTTAAAAAGAAACACAAAAGAACCCCCAATATCAATATTTAGACAAACAAAAATCTGAACTAAGATCATAATCTGGATAGGTCTTTTTTTGTTTTTAGCCATTCCAGTCTTTCCCCAATATTAAAAGAAAAAAGGGTGGTTTTGAATGCATGTGCATATGACAGTCATTTTTTGTTCCTTGAAACCACTTAATCCAACTGTGGGATGCAGGTTTGCAACGACTTTTTTATTGTTAAAATAATTGTTAACACTTTCTTCCTTAAAAGTGAATATGACAACTTTAATTTTTCTTAACATTTCTAATAAATAGCTGTATAATTTTACACAGTGATTTTGTTTACTTGGTAACTTCATTTCCAGCAGGACAATATTAAGCACATTTTAAAAATACTCACCTCTTCTAGTATTATTTCCTTCTGCAAAGGGAGTGAATTCAGAGGGAAGGAAAAGACCCCAGATTTCTCTGGGGTTTCATTTCCATCATCCAGCTGAAGAAATGTAAAAAGCAATTGGGTATTAACACATGAAAGGTTTATCATCTCTAGAAGTTCTCCACTAAGAAGGCTAGTTCAGTTTACTGGTTCTATTAATTTCTTGTTTTAATTTAATTTGGGTTAGTAATAACAGGGAGAAGGAGGACTTACCTCTTCTGGTAATAGGATGTCCAGTCTTGTCTGTTCATTTATGATGCAGTGAAATACAATTATATGAAGGCTGGGGCCAGAGCCCAGCAAAATCTTCTGGCTTCCTTCATGTGATCCTTTCACTTCAAATGTAAGCTCGAGGTCTAAACAGAGAGAAACAGGCAAGGAACAAGCAGAATTTTAACTATTACAAGCGAACACACATATATAATAAAAAACCCCAATCCACCTCTATTCTGCACAATTTTGTTAAATTTTCCTTACACCACAATGACTAAGTAGACTTCAGGTGGCCAAAACAGACTGAAAGCTGATATAAAATGTCTTGGTGAAACTGTAAATAATCGATATACAGGTTTCTAAAATACTACAACTTGCTATTTGTTGATGCTGTCTGTGAATAAATTAAACCAAGATTTAGATTTAAAGGAGTGTCAGTTTAAAGGCATTTTGGATTATTCATGTTGCATAAAAGCCATTTATTTGATGGCAGTCTGTTCTGGTTCATAGTACACATTTTGTAATATTAAGACTAATAGTCAAATAATCCTATAAATCCAAAACTGAAGCAGACTACTTGGCACGTGCCCTCACATCACCAAAACTGAAACAACCTGAAGGCTGTGTTTCTTTTACAGAAAAGTCTTTATGTTTACAGAGAGATCATACACTGTTCTCTTGCAAGATCAGGGCCAAAAGACATACAATTTTAGGTCACTAACCTTTCCTCCCCATGTTACATCTCAGTCTGAAACTTCCTATAATGCAACTCCATCATTAGTACAATTTTCTTCATAGAAGTCAATTATCCATTCATAAATTAGCTCAGAACAGACATGACTTTTTGAGATTTGCCCCAGGAGCAGCTTTACACAAGTTCATTTGAATCAGCTTAAAGACTAGTGAAGGATCCTGTTGTATTTGTTAGAGCTACATTTTATAGAGAGAATACTGTTTTGGTGATTCTGTGGTAGCAGAGTACTTTCCTGCAACTTGCAACCACCCCTGTGATACAACTTTACATTTAAACTTAAGTTTATTACTTTTGCTAAAGAAGAAAAAAAAAAGTCTCCTTCAGAACCCTAAATGTGCAGAAACTTGTATGTACTCAAGCCCAAATCAAGCATATGGGATAAGATTTCTACATGTTTGCCGTAAGGTATTTTTAAAAGATAACACTTGGTTAGAAAAATTCATTTTGAACAAGCAATAAACAAAGAGAACCGACCTAATTTTTCCAAGTTTCTCATTCTAGTATATGTGGCTCTATTTTTGCATCACTTTAATCACTTTAAGATCTGCCTCATAACTGAAGACTTGATGAACTTGAATTTTGACAGATGCAATCTTTCTGCAAGGTGGGGCATGGCAAAACTAAGTATTTTGTGACACAGATAGAGCAACATGCACAACGGATTATTAATTTTTTTCAGTGTCTGTTATAATGACTGAATCACAACACACAAACAATAGGCTAATGAAGCAATAACCTCACTTGTGGATTGCTGCTTCAGCTTCCCTGTATCCACTCCAACCTCCAAACAGGAAACATCACGTGCCTGCAGGAAGAGAGGATAAATGGTGATTGAGAGAAGTGTAAATGTCATTGCAAGTGATTCATACTGATCCTAACCAACTCCTCTGGCTGATCAATGAGCAAGACAATTATTAGCTATTACTATGTCTTCAGACAACATGAGGGGAACAGTGATATGGGATTTCTTTCCTGAAATAAAGAGGAACAATTCATAACCTTCTTGAACTTGGAGAGACAGTTAAGCAAAGATGAGCCATATTCAAAATAATGAGCATATTAAGATACTGGATTATTTTTATGAGCATTATATCACTTTCTTCACTAACTCCTGATAGTTCTGAGCCTATGGTTTATAGAAGAAAGTAGGTGGCAGTACTGCCTTTGGGACACAGCTCAAAGTTTCCAGAGTTAGAAACATCAACACTTGTTATTCAGACATGAGAAAGATCATAATAAATATATATTTTACCACTAGTACTCCATTTGTAATAATGCCATCAGGATAGTCCAGACTGAAAAAAGAAAAAAAGAAGATAATATCACAGGTGGGAAAACTCAGACAAATATTTAAGTCTATGTTTAATACATTAGTTGTTTCCCCACCACCACCTTTGAAATTTCTGACTTTAACATTCTCACTCAAAAATACTTTAAAATTTAGGATTAGGTGATGAGCTGAGCTGCAATTTTTTCCACCCACTCATGATAAAAATGAAGCTGGATTTCTACTTCTGTGGTCTTATATATTTGCTTTAGTAAACCGTACAATGAATACTGGTATGGGACATACTGGGTTTGAAGACAGCTGCAGCTGTTAAACCCATCTTGACTCTTTTAAGCATTACAGAGTTTTATCCAAGTTTTTCTACTTCAAAAACTAATACGACTGCCTAGCTTTCCACAACTTATAAAAGAATTACCATCATGGCAGAAGAAATTGTACTTATCTCTATTAAGTGATCTGCAAATCATACATGAGATTGTAATAGAACACTACGTATAGATGTGGGCAGGGGTGAATTCATATACTGCACCCAACAATTTTTATATTCTAAAGTATTTTTCCATTGGAAAAATAATGTCTCATTAAGGATATCTTATAATTTACCATTTCATTAAATTACAGATGTGAATTCATATAACGTCTCAAGAACTCAGATTACTCCAAAGGGATTACATACATATGTATTTTACAAGGATTGAGCACTGACTCCCCAACCAGCTGCAGTGAGTACGAGCTGTTTATTCAGACTTTACAAGCCATGGATTATACATTTTGAAGTCTCTTATAGTTCTGTACTTGATGTATGTATTTTATCTCAGCTGAAACCAGACAATACAATTCCTTCAAAATTAGATGAATGACATTGTTTTTATCCTCTTAAAGTGGAAATTTATCACAACAACTAGATTTCAGTACAAACATACATGATAGTATTCATTCAAAATTGCACAGCTCATAAGCAGTTTAAAGTTTCATTTCCAAGTCTGTATTTTTCTTTAAGAGAAAAATATGAACTGGCTAAATGCAGTGCAGAACATTCAAGAAAAACTTTTTATTATAAGAAAACATCAGCAACAAAACTCGGGCAAACACCCCTCATCAAAAAACCCAGTTATACACTTAAAAATTTTGTAGGATTTTTTTTTTGAAAATGTATTTTAAAAGAATTCAGAGAACATTGGTCAGGGATTGGTAAAAATATACTCAGCGTTTCCACCTGCACACAGGTAAATGGGTGTAAGTACCACTCAAGTTTTATTTCAGACACAAATTTTTGTACTTAATTATTATTTTATAGTCACATAGTTGTAACATTAGAGGACATATGGTGCCACCACCCTCAAATACTTCATTAAAAAATTAAGGAAACCAAGAAACAGCATGACAGATATAAATAGACCTCTGCCTGCATAGCCTGATGGAATGAAAGTGCAAAGACAGATAAAGATATCTCTTCAGGGAGGTAAATGTCCAGTAAAATGTAGTATTATTTGAGGTACTGGTATCAGCAAAGTTTAAAGTTAGGTTCAAAGTTAGATTCAAAGTTAGGAGGTTCAAGGAATGACCTTCAAACAAGGTGGGAGAGCCTGCACTGTTGTACAGAGCAGAGTTTGGAAGGGACCTGGGAAGAACGAGAGCTGAGTCATTAAGGACCAATGGCTGAGATGTCTCTATTGGGTTGTCACCTCTGATGCTGCCACTGTAAGGGCTGCTGTCACTTGTTTGTCACTCCCCATGCTGCTCTTTTAACTTTTATATCCTGAATCCTAAGGCTTCTGCTGGTCTTGTGAAAAGATAGATTCTTTAATTTTTTCACTTTTTTTTAACCTGGTGGTCCACACCCAAGGGCAGTCATCTTTCTCTGAATTTTAGGAAATCAGCCTTGGATAGAAACATAGCTGATCTGGGTGCAGAAGAGCTCAAGTTGGCAGGGATCTTGGAGCACTGAATAACTTCCACTTTTTGGCATTAGCTGATAATTTCTCTAACAACAAACCCGCTATTAGACAGCCCTCATTACGCAGATTAATGCTCCTTTTCTCCATCACAGTTTGGGATTTGTGGCCTGTTTTTATTGCAGACCTCAGTTTTATCAGGAGAATTGGGAGCATATTATGGCCTGTAGCAGGGAAAGAGAAAAACAGAGACTCTGGGCATCCGTCCTCACTAAAAGTCTCTGGAAGGAGTGCCTAAGGCTGCAGTGGACTCTATGAGCCCAGGAATCATTTCCCAGCACCTGGTATCCATCAAACTGCTGCCTTCTTTTTGGATTATACCTGATTTATAATAAAATGGGCAATTTTGTATAGGAACTTACAGTCACACAGGTTCTTATATTGCAGTTCTCACTCAGAGTAGGCTACTGTGCTCCATTTCACCAGAGAATCTGTATTTTTTGATCCTATCTACAACACTTGAATTCTTTCATGTCGGATCCAACTTTCCATTCCTTTTGTAGTTTCTATAATAATGCAGGCTGCTATTCTGAGCTTTCTGACTACAAGAAAGGCATGGGGGATGGGATTGTTTCAGTAAAGAAAGTTGTATTCACCTCAAATGTTCTTCCTTGACTTAAAACTTTTGCCTTCAGTGCTCCTCCACACACAAACAGTAATTTGGCCCCCAATGGATGGACATTCAGCCTGAGGTTTTCTCAGCATTGTCCAAACCAAATGGCTAGCCTGATCTGCTGGTTCTCCCTTTACATGAGGGGTATTTCTCAAAATAACACAGCAGAACTACAGAAAGGAAAAAAATACTTTTATTTTCTAAAAATCCTGCTTTTGCCATATTTCAATAATTAATATTTAACTTTTATACAGCTGTTTGTACACATATTTACATTTATTTGTGTTAATTGGGCTTTGTTTTAGACATAGTCTTTCACATTTGAAAAAAAACAGGGAGAGGGAGTGGAGATGAAAGGTTGAGTAAGAGTGGTCCTTCATTCTTTTAAGTGTTGTTAGAGATGCACTTCCTCAGCTTGAGACATCTGAAAAAGAGGCCAGAAAGAACATCAGCAGGTACAGCAATTACCCTGGGGCTCTCAGACCTTTCCTTGGAAACTTAAATTACCTTGCAGTTCACCAGCAGCCTCTTTGTGGTCCCTCAGGGTTGGCTGTGAGCTTCAGTAGAAGTCGGAGGGGAGGGGGATGTTGAGCGAGCGCAGCCACCTCGTCCAGCGGGACCCCGTCCCTGTAGCAACACGGATGGGCTCGTTCTGGTGCTGCACCCTGCCAGGGGACACACGGGGGAGGAAGCCCAGGTTACCACTGATAATCACCAGAAAATAACACAAAAAGCACTAAAGCACGTGGATCAGCCACCTGTGTACAATGGCCTTACCTTTTCTGTCACTGCTGCCCAAGTGCAGCAGCTCTCACGCCAGCTGGGCTCGTGTTACCGGCCCAGAAAACATTGGGCAGGCATTTGCAATCTCTTGGCTTGGTTGCTGGCGAAAAGGCACTTGGAGGAAGGAGCATGCCTTCCTCTCTGTGTTGTTAGGATCAAACATCTGGCCCTCAGTGCCTGCCACTCTGCAGCAGAGAGGTGAGCACTGCTGGTACTGCAGCAGTGGCATAAGGGGGAGGCAAAACTAGAAAGGGTATTCATCTTGAAGTTGATGATTTGGTAGTTGAAACTACCAAAATGAAGTTTTTCTTCCATTTTAAATAAAATGTAATGGGAATGGATGCAGGAACAAATTTCTTACTGCCCTCCAATATATCAAGAGGTAATTTTTATAATGTTCTTTTTGGTAAAAGTAACACAAAACACAAATTTTGCAGTGAGGTTACAGGCAAACAAAAATAGGAGTGGAAAAACCACTATCATAGGTGTACCCCAGGAAACATTCTTGGCCTGGGGTTACACTTCATGTGTGATATAATTCATCTGAAATGCTGGAAAGAAAGAACAAGCTAATGTAGTAAATTTTGCAATTAATAAAATCTGGAATTAAGGTGAGAAATAAACTAAAAACTACAGATAAATAGTATCAGGAAAAATTGTTCATGGAGTTAATTATTAATTTCAGAAATAAACTGCCATATTACCCCCAAAAAAATACTTGGTTATTGTCCCCATCACAATACAGCATTTTTAGAGACTGTCCTACATGCTTAGCTGTACTCCTTGTTATCATAGGGCTCTTTCCCTCTGAAAATTATCTCTAGTATCTGTCAACACTTCTCCCATCCACCTGTGACAAAAAAGCTTGCCAAAACCTGCTGAGCTTGTTCAATACAGGAGAGGTTGGTTTGGGTCCATAGCTTCCTGGTGACCCATCTGAAATATTTCACTCCAGTTGTTCAGCCTTTCCAGGGCTCTCTAGCTTATTTACACAATCCATTGTTTACAATTTTAGTGAACAAATTCTTTCATTAATTACTCCTGATATCACACATTTCAATCTGAAGGAAAAAAAACACCCCCTCTGTATCCTACCCAGATCACTATATTTAATCCATTCAGATGTGCTTAGACCATTATGCCAGGCCCAGCTGATGGGCAGAACAGCATTGACCACCACACAAATGCAAGAAGTGCCAGTGAGGGATATTTGTAGGAATAAGGTCTATCTGCCTTCCAACAAGAAGCCCATTTTCTCAGTCCTACTGTGACCTCACGGGGACATTCCCTCACTTATAATGCAGCAAGTTCTTGCCTTTGCACATGGAGTTCTTTAGGCCACAGCTATTACACTGGTCACTCAGGAAATACACTCTGAATGAGAAAAAGTAGATCAGACACCTTCTTGCTGGGGCAACAGAGCCATACTACTATGCTTTTTAAAACCTCTTCCTTGATACTACAAAGGATCTTTTTTACTAGTACAGTTCTAACCATCATCTTCCAACCAGCAGAATTCCAACTCACGCATCATTTGCAAAAATTGTCCCATTTCTGACTTTATTGAATACAACTCCAGGAAAAGGCACTTGGCTGCAAGGTCAGACAGAAGAGTTTGGCACAGAGCTGACGGCACACATGCTCCAAGACAAATTCCAGCCTCCATTCCCATATGCAAACCCACTTGTGCACAACATCCAAGCCAGAAAACCTTCCTGGACCTCCCCCATCAAAAGACATGATTATCAAGAGTGTGATTCTATGTACCAACTCCATGAGCCATCCTGTAACTTGCAAAAGAAGGAGGACCCTAGAAAGCATGTTTGGTATGCCTGCTGGAGCTTTCCCATTGCCATTACTGATGTTATGACACTCCTGAGGTGTGACAGTCACCATTTGCCTTGATGCTGCTTGGCCTTTTGCCAGTTCTGGTGCACAGTCAACAACAAACAATCCACCCTGATGAGTCTCCATAAGAGATTCAGAGTTTGGCTCTGATAGCTATTTTGTGTGGGAATAGAGTGATGTCTTTCCTTCTCCATTTTTAACACTGAGCTACTGTCCTTTCACCAGTAATTTCTTATTTCTGCTGCTGTGAGAAATTCAAAGTGCCCACCCACACATTATCCTGCTAGGCCTCCTGAAGTGCCCCAAATGCCTTCAGAAGGCTCCAGCAGTACTGTCTAAGAGCAGTACCTTCTCTAAGGTTAACAATACATTCAGTCCGATAGCATGGATTGAACTGGTAACAGAAATCCTTTCAAGTGGCTTCCTCAGAGTCATGAAACATATTTTGGAGACAGACTAGAATACCCATGATCCTGCAACAGATTCCCTTTCCAGTTTGGGTGATGGTTTCCCAGATTCACAGCATGAGTTACCTGAAACAACACATCCTCCAAGCAGGAAAACTCCACCAACAGCTTTCAAGCCTACCAAGTGAAGTTACTGCTGCTCCTCCAGCTTTCCTAGCTCCTCAGTCCTCAGGCTACCACAGGGTTCTTTGGACCTTACTTTATGCAGAATATTTGGCTCCTTTCTCTACCACAGCTCCTCATGTGTAGTCAGATGAACTAAATAGATCAGCTTATGGAAGTGCATTTTATAATGTTGTGGATTTGAAAAAACAGATTCCCCAAGAAGGGGGTAATTAAGGCACTTAGGCTTGGCACTCCTCCTAAGGGTCAACACTTCCTGAATATTGTCATTGTCCTCATACTTCCCTGTGTATCTCATTGATTCAATAAGAAAAAAGAGAACAGGAAGAAGTCGATGCTCAAGACGCAGAATTCAAACAGCGAAAAAATCACATTTCATATATTTGAAATCTAAAAATATGTATTCTAAAATTCCATTTTACTAAACTTGAATGAAAACATCCAGATACTGCTTTTAGACACTGCAGGTTTAAGAAGTGCTATCATATATGAATCAGCTTTTCAGACTATTTTTATACTGAATATAACATTTTATTAAGAATTTAGGACTCTACTCACGTGTTCTGCAATGTGAACTCCACCTCCAGCTCCTCACGTGCCTGAAGAGAGGAGAAAAAAAAAAAGAAAGATTGATTACTTTTCTTCACAGCTTTTCTCACACCAGTTACATATAATTTTTAAAATATGCATTTAAAATAGAACTTAGGAAAATTTCCAAAATGCAAGAAAACCATAGTGTCAACTGAAGATATTGAATTTTAGGATATTGAAAAAACAGTTGCTAAAACTAGGTTTTTTTAAATCTAAATGCTTTATAAGCATGTCTGCATGCTTAAGAACTGCTACTCTACTAAAACTGCTGTTTGTTCAGATTTTAATTCCCAACACAAAAAAGAATTAATTTCTGTAATAGCATTACAATTAAAAGGGGCTGAAAATTCAGAATTTAAACCAAGCGCCAACAAACATCCCAGAAATATTCAGAATTAAGACTCAAGTTAACTAGTTCTAGCTGGTTCCATCCTAGACTTTTAGCATGGATATTTGTTCTCAACAAAAGCTAGCATAAAGCACGCACTGAAGTCTTTCTTAGAACAGCAGCAAAATACAGTTTAATACAGTTTATAGATGTTTCCTTTAATGAAACGCTGTAAAAGCATCTACTGAGATGGAAGGAGAGAATTTGCTTTTGTTCTCACTGATTCCATTGCTCACCTGTGGGTTCAGCTGAAACTTGACGCGGACAGTGCGTCCTACAGTGAGTTTATCTATGTCAAACAGAACTGTGCAGAGCTCATCATCCCTGGTCACCGTGTCTTCATCACAGACCTTCAGCTCCAGCACGTTCTGCACAAAGAGGTTAAGAATATGATGGAGTTACAGCTATACCTAAGAGCTCCATAAGGCAGGATAATCTCAAGGCTAGGTTTTCTTTCCTTGCTTCTCCAGTTTTATGGGAAGGAGGAAAAAGAAGACAGGGAAAGATATTTGGGATCACTAGACACCACATTACTGTTAACTATACATACAAAAAGAAGCAGGCTTGTTTCATTTCCCCAGGCAGACAAGACAAGAAGGTCATTCAGAACATTCATGAATTTGTGATAGATAACTGCATTAAATATTTCCACATTTATTTTATAGCCTTTTGTTCTAAGTGTGTAAAACAGTCAAAGGTACATAAAGATGGTTTAAAGGATTTTCAAATTATCTAAAAATTAGTGATTTTGCTATTATTTTTATGTGATCTTTTCCTTGAGATCTTTTCCTTTTCACTTGTATGTGTCAAGATTGGGGATAGGCTAATAAGGCTGTATTCTGAAGGGCATTTAATTCTTTCTTATTGCAGTAGATGTTTAAGTAACAAATAGCAGAAATAGAACAACACCAAGGATGCAAGCAACAGGTGTTTTTTTCCTGAAGAATATTTAACATCTTCAGTGTTTGGAAACTAGCTCTATATGTATTGGTTTACTGTAGTTCTGTGAAATCTAATGACTACCTGCAGATATCAAATGGTGAAAACAGTTGATGTTCATTACCTTGACCCGGCGGTCGATCTTGTAACAGAAAGCTTCATTCCAAACGGGGTTTTTGCTGTTCCTGATGGTCCTGGTCCGAACCTTCTCAGATGAGGCAGTAGGCAGCCACAGTGTCACATAACAGTCTGATAGAGTGACTGTACAGGGAGAAGATGAGCACAGTTAAAATGCATCCAGAGAAAGAATTACTGCATAGTGCCCATTTAACCCTGTCATAAGACAAAGATAGCACAGCTGGGGTTTTCTTCCTAAGATATACAGGATTGGGAGTAAATAATATAATGAAGCCCTTACAGGAAAACAGACATTCTCACACATTTGCCATGCCCATTTGCACCTTTTCACTCTTTGTCAGACGTACTTTCTTTTCATTTAACGTTACTTTATATTTGAAATTGCACTGTCCTCCACATGCTGCATTTGGCTTTGTCTTCATGGTTATCCAAATGGCTGGGACAGGCAATACACCTCACAACCTTCAATCTGGACTATAGAGAGACTTGTTTTCTGTAATTCCTTCCCCAGATTTGGTACCTTAACTTAATGGAATCCTTTAATGAACTGCTGTCTTAAATGAAGCACAACACAAAAAAAGTGTTTTCCCACCAAACCTGAAAAGTTTGATTTTCTTGTCACAAATGAGAACGTGCCAATCCCTTATTCATTCATATCTTTGACAAAGTTTTTAGAAGTTGTATCTTTCTCAGCAGTTCTTTCGGAAAAAAAATCAATTCCACCACCATAATTAAATTACTGTTTGTTCAATTCCTTCCTACTACTCTCTCTGCAGACTGGAAGGATGCTGCTGCCACTCATGTCTGGGGAAGGAAGTCACAAGTGCCAATGAAGACATCAATTTCTCCTATAGTCTGAGTCCTCATGTCTGGAGGGAGAACTCCAGGGAGTGAGACTTAACAGAAGCATGATACAGGTGCCGATGGCCTTTCTCTCACACCGGTAGTGCAATCCCCCTATTTCACATTAGCAATGCTCAACCAGTCACCTGGTTCTTACAGCAACCTTGTGAGTCAGAGGAGGTCGAATAATTCAGTCCATAGTCAATCCCTGCATCATACCCGAAACATGTAACAGTGTTATTACATCATATTAAGAACAATTACTCCATGTATTTCCTCTTTAACTCTCAGTAATAATCACAGATTTAGGTTCTCTACCAGCCAAGCTGTGCCTTTACTGTGTAGTTAACCATGCTATCACAACCAGCAAAATCTGGAAAATGATTGTGAGAAGGAAGGCATTTCCAGAAAAAGCCACTCCTGACCCTGAGACTGTGACTGATCAGATGTTCAGCAGAGGCACAAACGTAAGCAGATAGAAATGCAAATGGTTAATGGTGATTAAATGCTACAGTTTCCATTTTCAAAGAGGATGAGACACACTGATTACTTCACTGTAACAATATAAGGATTACGCAAATAAGTACATTGAGAAAACTTGAGTTTCTTGAAACCGTTCAAGACCATCCCCCACCCTGGATAGGGCTTTAACCAACCTGATCTAGTGGGAGATGTCCCTGCTCGTGGCAGGGGGTTGGAACTACATGGTCTTAAAGGTCCCTTCCAACCCAAACCATTCTATGATTGTATGCTTTGCCCAAGATCCCATAATGTAATCAATGTCAGGGTCCAAAACAGTCAAGATTTTCAGGCCTCTACTCAAATCTATTAAAATTATCTTGTTTTGAAGCATTAGTAGGAAGGAATACTTTTAAAGCATTTTTATTTTCACTGGTAAAGTAAATAGGAACATGAGAGTCAATGAATAAAAAGAAAGGTTCACTTCAATAAATAAAGCATGAACATTTTCAATAATGAGAAAATACATGGAAAAGAAATAAATTGACATAGGGAACACCAAGATTTAACCAGTAAAATTGGAAAGCTGAAGTGGAGGAAATAAATGCTAACTTGGAATTGTAACAAGCATCATACTTTTACCATTAAAAACAAAATTAGGTCAAAAAGGGACATTTTCCCATAGTTGAAAATACTGAGGTTTCAATGAAAACTAGCTGAAGTGTTTGATGCCTCAGAAAAAGTAAACACTGCATGAAATAGCCTTCCCACTGCATACGAAAAAATAGACAGGTTTTTCATAATAATATCAGTTTCTTCAGACAATAAATTTTCTGTTACAAAAGTATTCTTTCTGAAAACCTTACAAATCTCTCTGTCAGATACACTTTAAACAAATTATTGGGATGCCCAAGTTCTAAATTTGGGGCATCTCAAGGGGATCAAGATATGATATTCATCTGCTCTTGAGACCAGAACACCAAGTAAGAAATCCATATGGTGTGGCAGACATGCCAACAGGTTTAGCAAAAAAATTACCTCATGATTCACTGTGATAAGGAGTGACTGTGAGTGAATTGCACTGAGAAGGACAGACACAAGGAAATGAAGCATAAGCAGGCAGTACAGAAGTACAGGAATTCAGAAATGCACACTCAATTGTTCATGTTGGTTTGTAGATGCAATTGAAGTGGTGGCCTAGTCAGATCATGTGTTTGGTTGGTGCAAAACACCATTTAGGCATTTTTAAATTTGGATTTTGATAAATAAAAAGCTATTCATACTTTAAGCTCACAGAATGTGTGCTTCTGTACATAAAAATAGGACTTAAGAAACTCCTAACTTTACCTCTTATAAGGTGATGCCACTTTGTTTAACAAACCTCAGGAAAAAGAGAAATAAGCACAGTAGTATTGCATTAGGAAAGATGCTTAATTAACCCAGAATACCACAGGTAAGTGCAGCAGAGATTTCTTTCCTGATAGCAATCAGTCTTTCAAAAATACTATTGTTAAGCTCAACCTCCAAGTGATCTAACCACATCCTTCCTGCCAGAAACCACCAAATCCAGCCTCTGGTAAGTTTTTCCTCTACTCTTGACCCATCACACAAGTTAAAATATCAAAATATAGATTACATTAACTAAAATTTTCTTAGAAACTGTGATGTGCTGCATGAAATTCTGAGCTTACCAAAAGAAAATCGATTTTGAGCCATGTTCAGCAAGATTTTGGGAAACACAGTGTGGAAGTTTTCTCTCTGTTTTATATCTTTTAGATTCATTCATGTGGTATTTAGACTTGAATTTTCTTATTCTCTTTGTCTTTATTTCCCTTGTTTCTTTCATGCCTCTCCAACCTCTTTAAACAGATGTTTCATCATTTATATTACTCCAGGAAAGTAATTTAGTGGCATAATTGCATTTTGAAAGGCACCTGAACAAGTCTCAGTGCACCTAGAACAGTGGGTTATTGAGGACCCACCATCTGTGGAATGGAAATTATGAGGAAGATCTTCAGTGAATTGGAAAATTTAAAATTAAACCAGTCCCTCCCCTGGGTGAGTCAGTGTCAGATTAAAACAGTGACCAAGCTGTTCTTTCCATCTTTTGCAAGTCTCATTCTCCCACTGAGCATATTAATTTTAAATTTCCTATCACACACTCTGGCTCAACAAGCTGTTGCCCACTGGTCTGCAGAGGCAGAGAAGGTGAATTTTTACAGGGCTTCCTCAGCTGGATATCACCAGACTCAGCAGACCTCCCTACTGCAGAGATTTCTTCTGTCCCGGGCTCTTCTCACTATTAACTCCTGCTCTGTGATCTGGCTATGACATTTTTCTTTCCTTTCAAAGTCTCTGTTCCAGATATCCTTCTTTCACTTCCCCTCACCTATCCCTCGTTTAAACTCCTGTCAAGAACTCGGAATAGTGCTCTGTTAATTTTTTTCTGACTTTCAAACAGCTCCATTCTGTAGGTGAAATAAATTCCAAGGCACACTGGATTTTATCATCACTTCCTGCATATGTACAAATTCTGCAGGAGTAATTGAATGTTTTTGCTTGTGCCTCTGTTACTTTCATAGGCCTTCCTGCTACGGCTGATTTTATAGCTGCATTACCAGTTCCTTCTTTCTTCCACCCAGAAATTCTGTAGAAGATACTCAGGTTTCATACTTAAAAATACAAGGATTTTCACTGTTTACACACCAGACAGCAGATCAGCAGCTAAGTCTGATATCAGATGGGTAGGAAATATATCTCATACAGCAAGATATGAAAAAAAGACATCAAATGCATCACCTTGCTTGAATCAGTCTCTTTAAGAGGAGAAAGCAATGCTTCAGTATCAAAATAATTCTCACAAGCTTACAGCAATACATTCTTTAATTCCTACATGATCTGAGAACAACAACGTTGTCCAAATATTTTCTTTAAAAATTTATAAAAATTGTCCAACAATAGTAGAAGTACTCACGCAAGTCTGCCTTCCGGACATTCCTCACTCTTAGTATTTTTACAGTGAGCAAGTTGAAAGGAGATACTGGTGCCTGCACAAAAATTCAGAAAAGGAGAAAAGAAAAAGATTACATTATTATTATTATAGTCTGTAGTCACAGACTACTGTAACCTGAAGTTCTAAGGACGTAGGTAGAACAAGGTTTTCAAGGTTGAGCCAATACAACTTATCAGTCAAAAATCTGTACAAATTTTTGGCACAGAACTCTCTTTGGGCCTGAAATAGAAGCAACATATTTCAAAATCACTTGAATTCACAATAGGTGCCAAGAGTTCGATCTGATAAAGGTCAGTTCTTCCTATCATTGCTCCCTTATTATCACAATAAACACTGCTAGAGCACAAGTGTGGGTGTCCTCACCTCTCACACACCACTGCCTGCAGTGGAACAGATTGTCTGGGACAGCAAACACTGTCACTGGAGCTGTGGAAGAAGAGCTGTCTACCATGCACCAGCACAAGCTCCCACACCAGCACAAGCTCCTGCACATAACCAAAATGCCAGAAGAGCAGCTGACAGTGATCAGATACTTTTCATGAAGACTCCGGTGGACCTCTGATCTTCAGCTCTTATCCCCAGCAGAAAGCTACAAAAATCATCCCAGAGTTGATCTTGGGAATTAACTCACAACTCCACTACACATCAGAAACCTTGGGCTCAGAGACATTAAGTCTATAATAAGTCATATCCTCCATGGCTCATACAGGAATCTTCATATTCTTCAGGCTATAAATTAACCCTTTCCCCATTTCACCTTGCAGATAACTGTTTAACATCTTACTCTCTCTCTCACACAGCTTCTCTATTTCATATATACTATCTTTCATTTTAAAGCAAATGCACATACAGATACAATTTCTCTCAACACTTGCTCAAATTTATATTTAGCTTTGCACTTACTGATCCTGTTTTAGAACAGAAACAGGTTTTATTGTGCCCAAAAACGTATCTGATCTATCTGTACCAGTTGCTAAGAACAAGATACTAATATAGACTGGGGAACGAGAGGCAGGAAAGCAGCGCTGCGGAATGGGACCTGGGGGTCCTGTTCTGTGGTGTGTGGAACATGAGCCAGCAGTGCCCTGGCAGCCAGGAGGGCCAACCCTGTCCTGGGGTGCATCAGGTGCAGCATCACCAGTCAGGCAAGGGAGGGGATTGTCCCTTCTGCTCTGCACTGGGGCAGCCTCACCTCGAGTGCTGGGACCAGTTTTGGGTGCCACAGTATAAGAAAGACATTAAACCCTTAGAGAGTGTCCAAAGGAGGGCTACAAGGATGATGAAGGGCCTTGAGGGGAAGCCATATGAGGAGCAGCTGAGGGTACTTGGTCTGTTCTGCATGGAGGAAAATGAGGGAGGACCTCATGGTGGTCTACAACTCCGTCATGAGGGGAAAAGGAGGGGCAGACACTGATCTCTGAGGTGACCAGTGACAACACCCAAGGGAATAGAAAGAAGCAGCAGGGGAGGTTTAGGTTGGCCGTCAGGAAAGGGGTCTTCACCCAGAGGGTGGTTGGGCACTGGAACAGGCCCCCCAGGGCAGCGGTCACAGCACCAGCCTGACAGAGTACAAGAAGTGCTTGGACAATGCTCTCAGGCACATGGGGTGACTCTTGGGGATGGTCCTGTGCAGGCCCAGGAGTTGGACTCAGTGGTCCTTGTGGGTCTTTTCCAACTCAGAATATTCTGTGATTCTAACTCTACCAATAAACCCTCTCATTCTTGTTTTCATAGATATATATCCTCATAAAGTTAATACAGTGTCCTCACACAAACACATGGGCTTTATTGCTTAATACAGGCATGAGAAGTGCCTGTATTAATCATAAAGCAGCAAAAGCAAAAATTATACACTGATGTTAATTAATAAAATGTACCCTGATATTATTTTCTTCACACAGGCTATGAATTTTTCCAAATTATTTGTCTTTCCAGCAGTATCACAAGGCTTATCCTGAAGTACTTCACAATGCTTTGCCAGTGTCAAGCAACTAGGACCATGACTTGACACTGGACAATAATCCAGTGCAATGAAGGAGGTCCTTGTCCTCACCAAGCACCGCTGAAAAGGCAGCAGAGAACACAAACTGCCTCCAACTTGAGTAATCCCAAGAGTATCCTCTTGCACTTCCCTTTGAGCTGACAAGGGCCCTGAAGATGCAGAGCCAAAGGGCAGTGAGACAGCAGCAGGAGGGTCAGAGAAGTCAGTGATATGGGCACATTTGTTCTACATTATCTGACCTCAGACAGGGCAGTTTTATGGAGCAGAGTTAGCTGGCCCTCGAATTGTCAGGTGTGGGACATTCCAGTTGTCACAAAGTATATCACACCTCTATCTGCCCCATTGCTCCAAACACGTCCACAAAGGATAACTTGGATAGACACACCTTGAAAGAAAAAAGTTCTTTGAGGGAAAAAACAAACAAACAAACAAAAAAATATTACAGTCTCCAATCAAAAGCAACCAAAAGATATCATGCCCAGACTATACAGCTGAAGTGCTATAATTACTTTTCTATATGAGTTAAATAGAAATGGGTAAAAGAGAGAAGCCCTCCTAGATGCAGGGACCATCAGCCAAGGCTTGTCTATCCCTGACAAATCTACTGACATGTTTGTTACATTTATGCTTGGTCCCTGCTTACCCCATACAATAAATTGTAAGTGTTTTTTACATGGTTTTTTGACCTCAGAAGTGTTATTTCAGAAGATATGAAGTATGTCTCTTATCCAGAAAGAAGGAGGCTTGCATCCTTGAATACAGAAGAATGGACTGGAGAAGTTCACCATGCCGTGGAAATGCTGTTAATTACTGGGCTTGACACCACTTTAAAAGAATAACCTTGGCTCAGAACTTTGAAAACAAGCATCAAGACCTTTACTTTGTGAGTCTCAAGTGAGTAGTGGTATCTCCCTGCAGCCAAGTGCCACTCAGAGATAGGAACTATGAAAGTTATTTCTCTTCTCAGCTGTCCCTGTTACCTGGATGTACCTATTTATGCAATTCCCTGTTCAGCTCTTACAATTCCATGCTGGTGTATTTTACTCTCCAAACTTAAAGAATCAATCCTCATTGCTTCACTCTGGGCTGTGGAGTTCATTCCACACGACAGTCTTGGAAGTCAGACCTTACAACTCCTAACTTTTAGGTGCCTGCATGCTTTACCAAGTGTAGCTGTCAGCAACTCACTCAAAGTCACACAGAAAAATTTGTCCTAAATGGGATCATCTGCTAGCAACCAGCAAGGACTTCCACATCCTTCCCTTTAATGTGATGATGCCCATATCACTGGCTGGGTAAGATCTGAGGCCAGAAGACTCCCAGGTCAATTATTACCACACACTTCAACTTTCAGCTTCTATATTTATTTCATCTGAGACATGATTCCTACCTCATAAACCGGAAACACAAGCCAGGCATTTTAATAATCACTTTTGAAATTACTTAAATACATGAGGTTGCAAATGCAAGACTTGGTCACACTGTCCTACGTCAGATAAAAATTCAATTAAGTCCTGTGGCACAGTTGTGCAATCCTCACATATCTAGTCCGAGGGAAGTCAGTAGGAATGTTCACATATGTGAGTGCTCATCCATATGAATGAGTTGTATAACTGGTCTCTAAATCAGCTCTATTTTAGTAAAATTCCAAGCTTAAAAGTCTTTCATAGATTTTTTTTCTTGAGGAGACAAGAGTGAATACAATATTCCCAAGTTACATCAAGAGAAAAGGCAGTTATCAAAGTGCATATCTATTTGGGGCAGAGCACTCTTCCCTAAATTTTCTCATCAAAAAAGAATAGAAATCTCATCACTACTTTAAAAACTGTGAAAAACAGAAATGAAATCACTTGCCCTGTCAGAAAGAGTGGCAGGGCTTTAAAACACAGATCACTGCCTTGCTTCTGACCTAGGTCAGGTATGTGGCACTTTTTAACTTCAAAGAGTTTTGGAGCCTCAAAGGCAGGTAGGATTTCATTACATTACTATGTTTACCACCTCAGGCAAGGTCAAATGCATAAGAAACAGTTTTCCTTGTACTGCTATTTTGTATTTATTTCCCCCATTTTAAAATATTCCATAGCTGGGTCATATTAAGTCAGTAGAAGTCCCTGAGTTTGTTTCAGAATAAAAACAAATGGAGCAGCACTGACTCAGCATCTGCTTCTTTCCAAGAGCTATGCAAAACTTCTGTGGCTTCAGACTGCAATTTTCATGTGGGTTTTTTTTTCCCCTCTTCCTGTTTGCAGCTCCACAGCTGGACGTGTGTGTTAGAATGAATCCAAATCTTGTAAGAGAAACCAGGTCAAATATTCCCACCGTTCAACATGGGTTTTTTTCCTCAGGACCACATCAGCCTTTATCATTTTGATATGGTACAGTAATTTGTGTGATCTAAAAATTGTTACTTTTTTGACTGTCAGCATGAGGGCACTCCCAAATTTTCTCACCAACTATTTTACATATTCTTTTTAATTTATATAGCTGCTCAAATTGAAATCCCACACATCCTATCCATTGCCCTGAAACTCACTCTGACAATGAAAATTCATTTCCTTAGCGAAAAACAACTCAAGTACACTAGGCTTATATACTTACCATAAAAACCAACCCTCATGGAGAAAAAAAAAGGAAAAAAGTTCAAGTCCTTCCTGAATTTTACATCTGTGAACCTTGGAGATTCAGGGCAGAAAAAGGGGCTCTGGGTCCTGCTCTAAATTGTAGATATCATATTCAGGTCAGTTCTGCCACCCTAAATACCCTAAAGGTAAGAGTAACAATCTAAAGCCATGCAATTGTACAGGTCTCACACCTGGGGACCTACTAACAGAGTAAAAAGCACCACGAATAAAAAAATAGATTGATCCTCTAAACACAGGCTAAGACTAAAATTAACAATTTTTATGATTTTGGCATACCTCTTAGGACTGCAAGACCATACACAGAAACCTAAACATCCTTTTAAAAGGTAGTTTGAAGAAATTCTGCAAAGTCTTTACCACAGCATTTCACTTTGAGCAGGGAAAATAAGTGACTCTCAGGCACAAGCAGGCATCAGATACTGTTCATAACAGCAAACTTCCACAAGGCAAACTGAATTTACTACCATTTAAAAGATTCTCTGTATCACTCTGATTTCCCTATGTGGATGCAAAGCTGGGAAACACCCACATCACTGAACAAGAGGCAAAAGCCCATCTTGCAGACAGATCCCCACAGAGTTTCAAGTGGTACTGGCAGCCCCAAACCCACAGCAAGTGTCAGAAGACAGCCCCATCCTGCTGCCACTGCCATTGTTCTCATTCAGTGGCTCATAGCAGCTTATCTGATATATTTTCCTTTATGCTAATACCTCTTAACATAAATGTCTGCTAATTGCCCAGTGAGTTTTCATTTGCCTGTGCAAAGAATTCATCCTCAATTCAACCTTTACAAAACACCTTTTTCTCTTTTTTCCCCTTCAGAGAAGTTTGGGCACTACTCCCACTCCTACAAGGCTGATAAGACCAGGCTTGTCAGGAGGCTGAACACACCGCATTTATTCCACAATATTACCTGTAAACACTGTGCTGCACAGAGAATTGCAAGCTCTAGGACTGATCATTATGCTGCAATGAAAGGTTACCAGAGCACAAGGAACAACTGAAAGACCCATTTAAAAGTTCTTCTTAAAAAGGAATAAAATATAAGAAAGGGGAGTATTTCACCCAAAGAAATCAAAACACAAAGGAAAGAAGGAGCTAAAAAATTAATATAGGTGAAGTACGAGCCAGCCCAGATAAAGTGCAGCACTGAAATCATGAGCCTCAGACACCAACAGAAGCCAGACTATTTACAGCTTATGGAAAGCCATGGCAATATTTCATCTACAGAGCTGAAGTCACAGCTCAACTTTTCAACGCTCAGTAAACTTTGCAACACAGTTTTCCCCCGAGCCATTGAATTCCTAAAATTTTTTCTGGTGATCTACATTCAGCACTGGACAGCATTTAATGGAGGGCCAGCTAATTGCTACCTACCGTTCTCACCGCTGGTGCTGAGGTGCTCGTAAAAGTCTAGGAAAAACAACACAAGGCAAAGTTAAGAAAACTAAACTGCATGTTAAATGCTTACTTTAGGCTGATATGTCAAAATATCTCACATTCAAGGACTTATTTAGAGCTATGCTCTCTAAGGACATCATCAGGGGCTTTACCGACCACCATCACAACTCTGTGCCAGCTTCTTATTTTCTTTGTTGTTTATAGGGAAGCACAATAAGCAACATTGTTAGCCCTAAACTGTAGCTTGAACACACAGGCATGCCATGAGGTTCTGTAAAAGCCTAGACTAGGAGAGCCATCCTTGCACCAAGATCTGAGGAACAGCAAGCTCCTTTTCCCCTGATTGTCCATACAACTCAAACCACTCGTTCTCCTCTGTGATCAGCTTCACTGAAACACCAGACAATTTTACCCACTTTACACCTGCTATCATCTTCTTTTGCTTACCTCACTTGTACTTAAATTTGATCCCATTGCAGCCCCAGTTGCATGTAAGTCCAGTGTTAAAAGTTACCGAGTGGTATGGCTGGCTGGAACTCCTCATGCAGGTTAGGGGTGGAGGAATAGGGACTTTATGACGAGGCTCTCCTGCCCCACCCCCTGATTATTTCCAGTCATTAGGCAGTCCCCTCCCTGCTTCCTGCAGCCTATTAGAGCACCTCAACTGAGTCAGCAGAATGAAGAGCAATTCTTTTTCTACTTTGATGTTTGGGGAGAATGCTGAAGCCCCTTTCTGCACCCAGGCATTGCTCTCTTCAAATACTACTGGAAATGAAAAGTTTTGCATTTATGCAACAGCTCTAACCCCTAAGCAAAGTGCTTCTGACTAATTAAATCACAGCTCTCTGAGTATGTACACCATGATGCTGCATCATAATAGAGAGAGATGTCAACAGCTTCTTTCCAAACCGTAAACTCAAATACCTGCACCAGTCTTGCCATAGCAGCACAGTTCAGGTAGGTAAGCCCTGCAGTTCAGCAAGGTGATTCCATTGTGATGCCACAACTGAGTGGCTGCAGCACCCACACTCCCCTGGAGCTACTTGGGGCATCTCCGTGCTACATTTAGCAACCTCAACACATGCTGAGTATTAAGAGCCTGTATATTTAATGTATATATAGGAAAAAGTTAATCCATGTCCAGAAATCTTGCAGTTTGATAGTAATTAAACAAGAGGGGAAGGAGGAGCTATAAGCAGCAGGTGAAACTTGGGAGTGGAAGGGTGAGGCAGGAGAGAAGGTTGTGCTCTCCTGCGTGGGCTCAGAGAGCACAGAAGTTCACCCATTCTCAGAGCTTGCTTCCAAGGGTTCTGTGTGTGCTGGCTCTCACAGCAAGCCCAGCAGACACCTCGTGAGAAACTCCAGGGCACAAAACCCTCCCTGACTGCTCTTCACCCCAGTGTACTGTGACTCACTACCTGTAAAGTGTATTAGAGTAGCCCTAAACTAGCATACATGTGCAGGCTGGTAGATTTTGGAGCATGCAAGATCAGACTCTGGCTCTGCCAGACTCTTTCTGGCATCACTGACTGATGATACAAGGCAGCAAGTACTCACTCTTGAATCATGAAATTGAAGTGATTATTTTAAATCAATCTTTTTTATATTGGTGTCTAATTCACTTGATGCAAGTAAAGAACATAACCTTGCAGATTGCAGTGGATGCCACCTAAGTGCACTCCCCTATGCCATGGAGGCTGGTATCAAAATAATTCTGCACAGAGGAAGAGAGGAGGTGTTGTCCCAAGGAATGCTGCCAGAGTAAAATCCTATTCTTACATACAAGTTGCTTCCTTCTATGTTGATGTCTGTGTGATCCACATGTGATGCCTCTACAGAAGATATTTTTCAAAATATGCAGTGGTACACTCTGGTGGTTTCCATGTGAAGTACTTAATGGCTAGCTGCTGGCTCCATAGGCACACTTTATACTCTCTTCTCAGAATCAAAGGAAAATGGCTCCTAAATGTGAATCTACAGCATCTGAAATGCTTCTTGAAGGACCAACCAAATGAATCTGTGAATCTCTACCCCAAGGACAAAATATCTCCTGCAACTTCTGTCTTTATATCTGTGTTAAATACTTAGGAACAAATTCAGGTGGACCAGTCACAGCGGAGAATCGCTTACTTGCACTCTTGCAAAACTAGTGCTTTCCAGCTTCTGAAAGAGGAATGCTTCCCTGAAAATATTCCAGTATTAAAATTTAAAGTTGGAATCTGTTTTCACTAAAAACCTCTACAAAACATCCTCTATCAAACGAAAGAAGGTAGGCTATTCAGCTAACCTCTCCAAGTTGTCCCAGCAGATATATACACCTATACACATTTATACCATCACAGCTGTTTCACAGCCAATACATGACTCCCTGACACTACATTCTCTTTCCCACACTGTTTTAAGATCCATAAGTGAGACAGCAATTCACTATTTATAAAATTATTCCAGAGTCAGTGCATCTTACCCACTGAATGGTTTCCTGATGTTCAGACTGTTTTCCTCATCTCAAATAATGTCATCATTGCCACACCCAAAATATGTTCCTAAATAATTCCCCCTCTCCTGCTCATGACCACCATCAAGTTTGGTAGCTGGCATTGTCTCCTTACCCACTACCTGTCCAAGTCACACAAAAGGCTTTGGAACACAGGATCTTTTAAAGACCTGGCGTCTTTGTGCCAGTCAAGAATGATGACCTCTACAGTTTCTCATTCATGCAGTGAATAGATGATAAAAGTAAGCACCGAATGCTCACTACACCTGTAACAGTAATTGCTTGTCAGCAGTGAGAAAACCTGGTGGCTTATTTGCTGATGTCTACTACACCTCTTGCTTGAAATAAAAAATAATGAATTTGCAGTTTGTCCCACTGGGCTTTTAGAGGTAGAAACGTGTCCCTAGGATTATAATTTTAAAAAGGTTACTACTTCAGGACTCATGTATTATATTGGGTTTTTTGCATTTTTCGTTAGTTCTTCCACAAGTCAAGGATAATTTCAAAGACAACCATAAAGCATGCATTGAGCAAACTCATGTCTGAAGTTACCCAGTGTCTAAAGAGCCATATATTAGCTCTTTTTAGCAATCACATTTCCAGAGTAATAATTTTAAATTGCCAGAGATCATTATATACATACTACTTACACTCATACTTGGATTTCTGAAGATTAGAGAGACTGTAACTGATGAGAGAACACTCAACAGTCTCTTTAAAGCTCTGAAAAATAACAAGGAGAGTAAAAGGGAAGGTGTAATTTTCCTCTGCTTTTCATGCACATTTAAGTGCACATTTACATGCACGTGATTTTGCATCTATGTATTAATTAAGGCAAGGTGGAGAAAATCTATCATTCTGATCTAAACTGGCCTGCTGCAAGCACTAGTTTCCCCAGTGTGGCATTCAGGTAATTGTATATTTAACTGCAATCGGTTGCAGGTAGGAATAACAGCTGCTTTCAATACCCCACAATTACTTTATATATCATCTTCTCACCTTCTGATAATCCAGGACTACAGAAATGTATGACTAATGGGGGACTTCATCATATTGCAAGAGAAGAGTATCCTTGTACCACCCTTGGGATGAGAATGGGAGTGGTCATCATTTACACACCCTGAACATAACAAGAAGGGTAAATATTCGAAGCACATGCTACAGGTGTTTAAAAACGATAGCCAGACGTAACACTGGAAAATAATTACTCAGTATTAACAAATTAAGCAATTTAACAAAGTAGTGTCAGATCTGTAGCTGGGGATTTTCCCTGGGTATTGCCTTCCAGTTTGTTTTCCTTCTTTTTTTATGTTTCCACAAGCTACAAAATCTACAAAGACCTCATCCTGCCAGTCAAACAAGAGCAAGGAGTCCAAGTCAAATTCTAATTACACAAAGGACCTGAACTCAGCCAAAGACAACGTTTACCATGAATGAAAAGTCACTTTCCTACCCCAAGGTGTCAGATTTCAGATTCTGAAAAATTGAACTTTGCTTTGGCATTTTTTGGCCTGCCACTAATCTTAAGGAACTCTTCAGTATAAAAAAAAAACCAAATAAAAATACCCCCCCACACACACATATATATATAGAGAGAGAATGTTTACATTAATATGCTGGCATTTTATTTTTATGTTTCTATGTACCACACCTTCAAAACACCTGTTCTTCAAAACTCTACAATATTCTCTCAGTCACTGGAGAGAGATCACACTAGCTGAAGGGGTAGGGGGCTACATTTTTTCTTAAGACATTATTCTGATTATGACATATATGAAGGAGGCTTCTGCTTTCAAAAGACTATTGAGAAACTGCATTAAAACAACTCCACATGCTCTTGCTGTATTTTGGAGAGATAAAATCTCACTCCTCCTACTCACTCGCATGAAGTAATTGGGCGCTTTACCTCTCAAAAATCAGCACTAAAGTGTTGGCCCATCTGTTAATATATGCAACCCTGCCTTCAGATTTGTTGCAACAGAATTTCAAATGCAATCCTCATCTAAAAAAGCAGTAGCTCAAAACCTTTATCTCTTTCCCTCCCTGTGCTATGTAGATCTGAGCATCCAACAGCACCTCTCTTTACCTTTGCAGGAGCACTCAGAGGCTGCCTGACCTTTCCAGGTTCATTCAACACTTCAGGCACTGTTCAAGCAGCTGTTTCACTGCCCTAACCCCATCACACCACAGGGATGAGGAATAGCAGTGCCAGCCTGTGTCAGCTAATTACCCGATAATTAGGCAAGACACATAGCCCAGGACCTTTACAGGGAAACCTAGAGCCAATTTCGATCTGAACCAATTCTCAGAATATCAGGAAGTCACCTCATGTTACCAGCTAATTAAGGGGGTAACTTCATCTGCAGTCAGCCTGAGATGTTTGAGCCCTAACAGAGACTACAAAGATTCACAGCTAATTGTTTCCACGATCATGTCATTAAATTTAGCAGAGCTTGTGTGACAGGTCACAAACAGGTGTTTTCAGAAAAAAAAAAAATTGCTGCTGACCTACCTGGATCTGAAACAGAACAATTGCATCAATGCTGAATCACTTGGAAAAATCCAGCTGATATGTCACTGAGCATGAGCCTCAGCTCTGTCCTTAAAGAATACCAACAGCACTAATGAATGTGTCTCCTTTGTTATTTTTGATGAATAGCTGGCAAGCCACTCAAACAAACTTCCCCTGTCCTTTTATGCTGCCTTTCACCATCACATTACAGGCAAGGTTCTGAAGTATCGCTAGCAATGTGAACAGCATCAATGGTCTTTCATAGAATGGGAAAAGAAGCCTTTCCTTCCCCAAACAAGAAACAAAATGAGTCCGTTTTGGAGGAAACTCACAAGCCATCAAGGCAAGACCAATAATCTTGGCTCTCCCAGCTAAAATATAAGTCTCATGCAGTGTTAGATGCTTGGAGCCAGATCGCAACATAAACACCAACATTTGTCTGACTTAATCTCAAGTCAAAATATTGAGCTGCTAATCCACACCATTTAGGCAACCTAAGATTTTTTCAGTGGCTTGCTAAATAGGCCCAGACTTCTGAAAACGGACTCCCTTTCGGCAGCTCTTTCTAACCCATCCTAATTTTCCAGATCAGCTGCCAAAAGCACACGTCATTACCACACCTTAGGTGAGTAAAGCTGCGGGCCCAGTGCCAAGTGTTGCAACCACCAAAAGCAATACACCTGGCGGAATACACCAGGCACACACTGAACTGCTCATATTCCATCTTCCTGAAGCCCTAGTAATGACACTTGAAAATCTTTAGAATACTTAAGGGATACTTTACAAAAGAAAATAATCACATTTTTAAACCCCTGTTTCATTATTGCTTAAAAATAAACTTATGAGCATAACTGAGGTGTCAGAGTGACATCTTTCTTTCCTTCTTTACTCACAGAAAACTATTGCAGTCTTACTGGTGACACATAACATCTAATTATCCTAACCAAGGGCGACGAAAGAAGGTGAAAATCTGGCTTTCTGCTTAAGAAGGCTGGTGAAACCAAGATGTATCAATAACTGAGAAAAAGGAAAGTTGTTAGACTTGATCACTTTAGAACCATGAAAAGGAGATGTGAAGGTTACTGCCAACAGTTTCCTCTTATGAAAGGTGGCTTACTGGTTTGATTCATATTGCAGCAAAACTTGACAGACACTGCTGGTGTTATCTCCTGTTAAATGAACTTATGCATTATCATTCCAGTCATCTGCATTCTTGAAAGCAAAGTTTCCTTCCATTTTTCATCTTCCACAGTTGAAGTGACAGCTTTTCTTTCATCTGTCCTCAAAGGTTATTGACAAAGCTCATTTTTCCCTCGATATTTGATTTCTTGGTATCAGAAGCAAGAGTAACTTCTTTCCAAGCAACTCACTAGCTGAGATGAGTCCATAGAATTTAATAAAACTCCCATACTTCAATTACTTCAACTATAAAATCCTTATTTTAATAAGATTATGCATGAGTACTTAGTATTTGAACAGTAGCTATTACTCTGCATGTATATTGTTGCATACAACAGTAAGAAAATAAGATCTAAAAATCACCAGTTAGATATACTTTCTTAAGCAACCATTTTTCTAAGACAAGCATGAGAATCTCATGAACACTACCCTCTCTGTTATTTGGATGGCAGTGGGAATAAAATTGTAGCAGCAGCTACACACCGACCATCTCACAGAAGAAGTCAAAGGACTTGGTATCACAAATTCTGTTGTCATCACAAACATCTGTGAGCTTGCAGCAGGTGATCATTTATTAGTTCAGTACCAAAACATTTGTGTATCTCCTTCTGAGAGATGAGATTTTTCAAAATGTGCTTTAAGAGTGTTTACTTGAATTAGGTGATGAATAGTTTTTAAGTCGCTTCTTTCGTTCCACTGCAGTTTGCAAAGCCTGAAGAATTAAATGTTTATTATTCAGGATGTTGTAGCTGCACAGGTTAAGGAGCTTGTTGAAATTCTCTTCAGTGTATGTAAGCAGGCCAGTGCCATAGGGAGAAGTACAGCTGGACACATCTACTCTTCCCTGCTCCATCTCTGTGGGACCGCGCTCCACATCTGAAATCAGAACAAAGCACAGCAATGCTATTGAGACTGCAATGCCAAATGCACGGTAACAGACACAAGGAGAAGCATTATCTCCTGAAAATGGTTCAGGATTTAATTACTGTATAGTAATATGTCAGCTGCACCAATAAAATCCACTAATTCGCTGCTTGGCTGCAGTCCAGAATTGACTGCCAGAACTTCCCATGAAAAATGCTTTCCTCTCTAAATTAAGGTTGTGCATCAGAATATTTCATTTTTAAGATCTGGAATTTTGTATGTTAACTTTTCAGTTGAGTTCTGAGATGACAGCTCCTTGTCTCCCAGCTGCTAGAAAATTACACCAGAAAGCTCCGGGATTGGGAAACCTCTCTCTTAGGTGGCTGAGATTCTAAGCACATGCAGCAGAACAAATAAGATAAGGAATCGCATGAGGTGTTTCTCAATAAGATGGTTCATGGATTTTTGTTCATTTTTTGAGGAAAGTTTCCTGGATCATACAAAATTAGCAATAAGAAGATTTGAGTTGATGGATGCAAAAGTATTAGTAAACTGAAACTGAATTTTCCAAGTAGGTTTTTTTTTCTGGTGAAACAAACATTTCTTCTATTGCTGAACTAAAGAAAACAATCTGGCAACTCGTTAAAAACTACAGGTCTCAAAGCAGCCTTGTTACTCTGGAAAAGCCTTTGCTTCATTATATGTTTTCAGCACATTCTATTCTCAATTTTTTTTAATGTAAAAAAAGTAATAGGAGAATTCTAGCTTTGTTAACCAAGTAAACATTATCACTCTTTATGAGACTGTTAGGTGATGGTGTTAGCTATCAGTGGTATAACTTAGCAGCTGTCTCCTTTATTAACAAAGGTACATGACCTGTTTCAAGTGCCAGAGGGGGTTTCCCTCAAGGTACAGCTACTCATGCTTTTATTTTTAAACCTCTTCATTCCAATCCCTGATTAGCTGGCCAATACTATATGCATCACTACAGGACTGGGAATATAATTACTTAGCCAACTCAGAAGCTTGCCAGTGTCTTGTTTTGGAAGGGGAACAAATTCAATGGATAAACTGGATGAGACAATCTCAAAAAATGATTAATGCTGTCAACTTACTCGGTGCCTTGTATTTTTGGAAAGTATCACACACCAGTGGAAAATAGGCCAAGACTGGTGCCTCTAAGCTGTCCTCAAACACATAGCACTCCTTCAGGTGTTCCCGGTCTTCCTGGCTCAGCTCTGTGCTGGGGAATGGGATCCCGTGCTCCAAACAGTACTCTGAGAATAGGTCCAGTGGCTGGCTCAACAGAGAGGAGAGGCGAAACACAAAGAAAGGTTGAAGTAAGACCACCAAGCCCCATAATATTTTGCTGCAGTAGACAACCTGAGATTGATTCATATGTTTATAAACAATGCTAACTATGCACTGGAACAAACATACCATCTTAATTTTAATACATCCTGGGCTGATTTGCTAACACTTTGTATTTTTAAATCAAGATTACTATTTACTGAAATTTATATGGATTCAGATCATTTTGTGATTTAGTGGACACAGTAGATGATTTGGATAAGGAAACTTTGATTATGTGTGGCTTCTCAGATCACAGGTTCTTAAATATTTACATTCAGTCCATCTGTCTCTGTTCTCATGTCCTCCTACAAATAATTATGTTAAGGTCGATCATATAAGCCCCTCAAGGCTTCTTCAAATGCAGAAGAAAAAAACCCTGACTGAAACTCATGCCAACACAAAGAGTCAAACGTAAAAGCAAAACTTTTCATTCCAAAAATTTCAAAATTTTGTATCATGTAATTATTACATTGTAAAAGTTATTTAACTAACTATTGAAGAACTTGGTACCAGGATGACAGATACATAGAACAGGACATCCTCTGTACGTCTATGTTCATATACCTGCCCAAAAAGATACTGAAAACAGCCCTGATGAAGGCAGTGACATTACAGTTGAATAGTACCATTTAACTTAATAAAAAACAGACCATTTTCTGGAGGAAAAAAAAAAAAGAGAGAGAGAGCTGTGGTGGTAATTCAGCTGCTGGAGTCATACAGAAAAATAATCACTTCTTCAAAACATCACCAGAGTCTGTGATCCTCCACTGTAATTTAAATGGAGAATGACATCCACTTTTCTCTCTGGCCTCAGAATGGGTGGGCAGCTAGTGTTGATGAAAAAAGCTGTATCTATCAGCTTGAGGTAGTCACTCATTTCATTCAGCTGGTTGGGAGAAGAATCCAGCACTGTGTCTGAAAGGCAAAAACTTATATTATTAGTTACTGCAGGATCAAGTCTGTTTTTTTCCAAATTTGCATAACAAGAGTAGAAAGAAAAGACAGTTGATGCGTATTAATGCTTGACACATAGCCAACAGTTAAGTATTTGTCTTTGACACAATTTTAGTATCTACAGATCAACTCTGAGATCAGTAAGAGGGAGCAGTTCTGAGACTCATCTTCATCCAAAGTGATAAATTACTCTGCTTTTTGAACACGTGTAAATCTGTGGCTATTTAACTTCCATGGAAGCTTCAAATCACTCTTTTATGGCTTTTCCTAGGAAGAAAAGAATTCAAGCAAGGCTGCTGTGCTTTCTCCAAGACACAGTTGAGACCATGAGTAAATCATCTGGGGCCTGGCAAAACCCATTCCACAAACATGTTAATATTATTCCAATTTTGTCTTTACGATAAAACTTATCAAATATTTGCCCTCAGCAAGTATCAACACTCAAATCTCCTTCAAAAATATATGTAAAGCAAATTACAATAACCTTTCCACATGCAAAAGCTCTCATTGTCCAAATATTTGTTATGTAGTTGCAAACCCTTGAGGAAATTATGGTAAGTTGAAACCACTGGCCGTCCAGTCATCATTTCCCGAAGAGTTTTGGAAAGGTACCCTTTGGGAATGGACAAGCAGGTTGTGTGATCATGAGACTTCTTGGGCAGAGCAGGACGGTCCTCTGTAGGAAGAAAAAGAAGAGGGTATATGTCTGCATTGGGTCAGAGTGTTTCTCTGATAATAACAACAACCAAACCACCAAGGCCCTCAGCCCGTGGGTGACTGAGTGCATGCATGGACATGCAGTGCTCTGGGCAGTGGATTTCAGCATCACACCATGTGGCAGGACATGTCTACCACCCCCTCTCTACCACAGATGGTTGGGGCACACTCAAGAGATAACTCAGGCAGGTCACAGGCCCAGCATGAGGTATCTCTGGTGCCAAAAGGGCTCAGGCCCACAGCTAAGAATCAACATCTTAGTCTGCAAAGCAAATGTGGGAAGAGAGGAAAGAAATATTCTTGACCAAAAGACACAGTCCTTATGTCTATAAAAGCCCACACAATTAGCACAGAGGCAGAAGTCTCTTACACACTTCTTTGGGAATTTGTGAGAAGATTTCTCCCTGGAGCAAAGCACAGCTCCAGGTCACTTCCCCGGGGATTGAGAGGATTTCTTAATGTGTACTCCATCAAAGAATTGGATGGTAAGAAACACTGAATCCTAAGTTACACTATTTCTTACCTAGCTGTAATTTCATGGTGCCTTTAACTCTGCGTGTATAATACTAGTATTCCTTTTTTGTCTTATCCCTTAGTAGTAATAGCCTGTTTAAGTCTTATGTCTGTTAGTTTTGTGCCTATTAATAAATAATCCATTTTATAATAGGCCAAGTCAGCCATTATTAAAGAACTTGTAAATCAGAGTGGATTTTGGGGTGCTGGCCACCTCAATACAGTTACTGCCTGCTGCCAGAGGCCTGGGCAGTAGGCAAGAGCTGATTTAAACCTACACCACCCATTCACAACACACCATCACCTTGTTCCCTGCTTGGCCTCTCTCTCCCCTCAAAGGGCTCTGGTAACCCTCTCATGACTAACAAAACTCCCCAGGCATGTTGCACATTGAGCAGCACAATGAGCAGCACAATTGTTTTTTCCTGTTTTACAGCACAACTGTTTGTCTCCTGCTTGTCCTTCATTCTCAAGGGCTTGGTGTCCCCTAAGCCAGAAATAGGACACAAAAACAAATCCTTTACTAACTGTCAGGTTTCACATTTCAGAGAGGTGTGAAGAAAATGCAGATGCAAGAGAAAAGTAATCTAAAGAACTGACCAATATCACGCTTAGTGTCTCGAGTCCATCTGTGCCAGAAGTGTTCTGAATGACCTGAGAGGTAGACAGCATCCATAAAACTCTGGGAAAAGATATTGCTCCATGTGCCTTGAAAGTTTAAAAAAAAAAAAAAGGTTCCATACTTAATATTAATTTGAATATTTAGAGCACAGCTATGGCAGCATGTTTGGATCCAGTCTCTGTTTTAGTTACAAAA
The DNA here is from genome assembly GCA_013400515.1 of Erpornis zantholeuca. Taxonomy (NCBI): domain Eukaryota; kingdom Metazoa; phylum Chordata; class Aves; order Passeriformes; family Timaliidae; genus Erpornis; species Erpornis zantholeuca. The sequence goes on from VZTN01011609.1 coordinate 327,477, forward strand.
TATTAAGAATTTTCATATAAATATCAAATGTCATGCCATTCCACACAAAGTCTAGCTTACAACCCAGCCATTTTCAAAACTTGACTGTCTATAAAAGTCAGGTTGTGTGTTTAAGTACTTCAGATGATCAGTTTGTTTGTGTGCATGTGTTCTGTTTAGGTCTAACCTAAGACATTCAGCAAATTAGTCACATTTATCCCAAGAATTTGTTACCTCTTTTGTCACTTTTGGCTGGTTTGTTTGAGATTGAAATTACATCAGATACCTTCTGTCGTGCACTAGTATTCCAACTTGCAGACCACATTTGTGTAGCCAGCTCTTAAGGTGATGTTTTCTTGAGATAATAAATTACCTTCCAAGAAGCAGATGTGGGATTCTGGGATCTTCTTCATCCGGTGACCCATGAAGAACTCACTACCAAAATCCTCTGAACGAACAAAGGCCCCATATTTCAGGAGACCCACCTCGTAAGGTGTGAACTCCACCCACTCTGCAAATAAGGCATCAAACCAGGTTTATTGCAGCCACCTGAACACATATAAAAATCCGCTTAGAGAGTGAGAAATTGGAAGAATAAGGCCTACAGCTTCACCATGGTGCTGACACACAATTCAAACCACCATGTTTTGAAACAAAAACATGCCCTTCAACGTACATGAATGCAATCCATCTCCTCCACCAAAATCCATTAAACTTGGGATCCAGGTCCATTTCTGCACTAAGAAGCAAGACCCAGAGCTGAAAGTCCACTGATTGCTAAGGCCCTGCACAAAATGTGGCATTTTTAGTTCCTCTGACTGGGCAACGACACCAGCTACTGTTCATTCTTAAGACTCTCATAATCACTGCCTAGAGGATAAAAAACTCTGACCAAACCCCCTCCCCACAGAGAAACCTTGGCTGGGTGCACTGGGACTGCAACTGTGCCTGGGAGCAGATGACCAGGTCCAGTTGCAGGACTGCCTTCTTCGTTTGTGCTGGAAACGCTATGGGAATAGTGACCAGGATCACTGACCAGGACACAGAGCACTGCCCCTCCTCAGATCCCTCTCTGGCTGCTGGGAGCTGACTCCTGCTCTCACCCCTCTCCATCTTTCCCTTTCTCCTCCCACTCCTTGCCCTCCTCCCCACTCTTCACAGCTCTCTGGGACAGCTGCCTGGGCAGAAGATCCATCAGCTGAAAGGGGCTGTGGGGGGTAGGTGGGGATAAGCAAGAAAAGAGCAGCAGTAGTGGCTCTCAAGGCTGCCAGCAAAAGGCATCTCCATCCCCCCACCGAGCTGTATCACTATGCACAGGTAGCTCCATAGTATTAGGATGCATGTTTTTCATCCAAATCAGAATGCAGATATGAAGATAAGAGAAAATAAATTATTTAAAACGTTTATTGGCTTGGACTAACAGTAAAGAGTTTTGGCACTCAATCAGCCTTAAAAGGAAACTATTCAGAGTTATAGGGGGGTGTATGATAATCTATACCTTTAAAATCCAAAGTGCTGAAGTCATCCTTGACATTGAGGGACAGGTATATGGGGAGTGGATTCTGCCCCTGATTTAGTGCTAGTTGCTGATCCGAGAGTTTATGAGTACTTTCCTGTTTACAAAGAGCAGAAGTCATTGTAAAAAGATGAACATGATGCGTGGAGTTATTAAGATATCTAAACATGAACTATCAGTGAAACACCTGCTAAACCTCAGCAGGTTTGTTCTGTGTACTTTAGTAGTTTGGCCACACAAGTGTGTTCATGAGTTATCTGCCATGAGCCTTCATCCAGGCACTGTGCTTATGGGAGTGTTGGCATGGGGGACAGGGCAAAAATGCAGGAGAGGTGTCTGTACAGTCACTGGGATATGACTTGCTTTAAGGAAAGAAAGATACTTAGCTATCTTGGAGATGCTGCAGAGAAAAGTCAGCCCAGATGCATTTCCCTCAACACAGCTTATGGGTATATGCTGCTATGCCTGAACTCAGCTCTGTCAGAGCCTTCTCTCCTCTGTGTGTTACTAGAATGATCACCTCACCCAAAATTAAAGATGGAAAATCAGTTTCCTTAACACCTTGAATTTCTACATGCTCAGACATCTCCTCTAGATGCTTACATTTTAGGGTTACTTTGTTACCTTTTTCCTAAAAGCCAAACAATAAGTCTCTCTTTGAGAGACTTTTCACTAACTGAATCCACAATCTTAGACAGGGGAACTTAGAAACTCTCTGAAATGAGAGAGAGAATATAAAATACCTGATGATGTAGCATACAGTCAATGAAGAGTCCCCATAAATCTGTAAAGGACACCTTGTGCCCCTCTTGCTTTCTCTCACAAAGCTTATTTTCATAGTATTTCATATGATCCAAAGAGAAACAGTGCAGCTTGCTCTTGATCACATGTTTCCTGATATCATCAATTGTCCCTCTGAGATCCTTTTGTGACCAATTTGCATCTTCATATAACTTTGACATGGTCCTGGATAAAAGAAAGATACTGTGGTTCATCACAGGGCACATGACAATTCATTTGGCTTATAACACACATAAGTGTTTTGTTTCAGGCAACATGAGGTTCTTGCCCTCCAACTTTTGCCATTTCAAAATGGAAAATTAAATGGAAGAACATTTCAAAGCTGAGGCAGAATTTAGACTGTATTTTTTTTTCTGCACAGATACATTCCCTAACTCATTTTTTTCTCAGAATCAGAAGAGTGACAAAGCAACACTGATAACTTAACCCAAGCTTTTACCAGAATTACCCTTTGATTGTCCAAGCCACGGCTTCTGTCTGTGGCCAGTTCCCTCAGGTGGGTCAGACCTTGTGTGAAATGTTAAGCTGGAGTTTAGCAGCAAATATTGCCCTGGCAAGTGTGAGAGCACCCTCCTTGGGCAGGCAGCAGGTGGGGCACCTCAGACTCCTGGCACACATAAGGGCAGGCTGCCTCACATACTTTTAGAGCAGCCCTTCAGAGGCAAAATATTTTAAATCCCTTGACCCCTCCTAGTTTGTGCAAGGCAGTCACCACAGAGTGCATGAATGACATTCTGTGTTTCTCAGGGCTGTATTTTTAAAGACTATTTTTCAGAGATATGTAAGAGTTGAGCCAGAGAAATATTACAAAAGAACTTTTGAAGTGTTGCATGCAACTAGGTAACAAGTTACCATCCTGGTAAACCATCCTGGCAAACAAGGCAAACCATCCTGGCTCATGCTCTTTTATTTTTGTTTCTGTAAACACTTCAGTGCAGTTATAGAAATACTGTAATTCTCATAGATTTGTTTCTTGTAGGACGTCAGCACCGAGTGATCCCATGAAACAAGTACCAAAAGGAAGCCAAATGCCAGCATCGAGCTGAGTAAATTCATCAGTAAGGCAAAATTGTTTGTCATTTTGCTGACACAAATGGCAAGCACAAGTCTCCTTACCATGTTGTGGCAGATAAACCACTGATGTATGACACACAGTCCAAAACTCCCAGCTCCTGGAGAGCCAGAAGACTGCCAAACATAGCTGTCATGGACCGCACTCCCCCTGCTGCAGTCACCACCGCCACCACTGGCACCTGCTCAACACACAAAGGCACAGAGTCACCCCTCACCAGATGAAACATGCATGATGGCCATGCAGAAAAAAATAGCAGCAACACCCGGTTCAGGTAGGTTTTGATTAATTCTTCCTCTTCAGAGCAGTGCCTATGTGTGCGTTTGAGTTGTGTAAACTTTGGTAGAATTTAGTGTATGCTGAAAGCATTTTCCTGATTAGTGACGCTTTGGAAAGTCAGAGTTGTAAGTACAGTTCTTGTATGTGAAAATATATTTTCAGATTTTCTCCATGTATTTAAGTTTTCCTCAGCTCTTTCCCTCAAAACACATTTTAAAGCTCTGAATATAACTAAGGTCAGAAGAGCAGCACAAAACCTGCCTGCATAATTTTTTCTTCCTCTAAGTGTATATACAAGATTTGCGGTTCCACAGGCATTATAGTTTTATTTTAACACCCTCTTTCTAAACCAGATTATCTCTACCTTCCCTGCTATCAGTGCTATATGTAATTTGGCTTTACTGTCTTCAGGGATGCAGCAATCCTGTTATCCATCCTCCCTTTTCTGTATAGGTAGCACTTATACACTGATACAATAAATATTCAGTTTTAGGAATATATGATGCCATTACCTTTAATCTTGTCTTCACTGTATTTTACCATTTACTTTGGGATTTTTTTATTAATATGGCTCAAAACCCTTTTATTCTCATTTAATAATACAAGTCCTATTCTACTTGTTATTTAAGTTCTTGAGCACTTTAAGTTGGTTGACAAATGCTGTCCTGCACATGGCATCTAGGGTTGGATGCGCTGGGAGCTGAACAGAGCAGTGGAGGAGCAATGTGCCCACAAAGGCACATTGTCCCAGACTCTTGCTCCAAGCACTACAGCTCCTAACAGATTATTGTCCACCAGTAACAGAGCAGCTACCTCTGAGTTCAGGGGTCCCCAGGAGAGGAGGAAGCAAGAGGTAACACCAAAAACCACACAAGACAGATGCTATTGTACCAGTGTGCTATGGGAGAGTTGCAGCCTTCCCTGTGAGCCTTGTGGTGGCAGAGAAGAGGTGCCGAAGACAAGAAATGGTCTCAGTCTAAGCCATCAAATTTCACCAGGCTTGCTTATACACACCAGCTTGTCAACAAATATAGCTTTTGGGTTCCCCTGAGTGAGGACAGAGATTGGCAGTGAATAAAGGAGCTATAAATTACGTCCTGATGGCTCCTCTTTCATCCTCTGTACCAAAAACTTGGATATGGTATTAGGTGCAAGGGACAACCTGGCCTATACAATTTAGTCTAGAATATGTGGAAGAGCTATATGGGTAGTCATGAAGTACATCACATCCACTCATCTCAAAGTGAGTCATAATACATCAAGTTCCCAAGGTGCTGTCCCACAAACCTCATCTTCCTGCAGGTCTTCGTCTAGATGAAGAACATTTTTCAGAGCAGCAGCAACCACCTTCTTCCTTTTACGGATGAAATCCTGCTCCTCCGCGCACAGATCAAACCCCAACCGCAAATCTAAATTCTTGCAACTAGAGCATAACAACAGTTCAAAGAGCACTGCCTGTAGCCAGTTCTGCTGGAGACATACAGCAAAACAACTACAATAAACTAGTTTAAAGAAATGATGCTTCTGTGTACACGAAAGTCCCCCAGTGCAAATGAAAGCAGGTATATGGACACCATAGACCCTATATTTGTGCCTCCCTGTGGGGATTTTAGACCAGAATTATGTCCTGAACAATTTCACACAATCATAATGAAGTTAGATAAATAAAATATTCTGCTTATTTAAAATAAGGAAACAAGTGGAATTCAAGCTGTTTCACATTGAGCTATTTGTACACCTCTTCACATTCTCTTGCTAGGCATTTGTTTCCTGAAGCACAAAGGGGGCTTAAGCAGTTATTTAAACTTAACACTCTTTCGTTAAAAGGACCCTAATACTGAGTTAGGCTTATCTTTACAAAGAAGTTGTGCTCTGAGTCAGAAGATGTCTCTTAAATTTATCCCTTCTGTACATTATTATAAAAACATAGTGTGCATGATTCATGCTATAACTTTTTTTAATGTGGTTTCAGAGGTTTTTTCAGAAAAAAATAAAGCCCTCAATCTGAATTGAGATTATTTTACTGAATATTATTCAGTAAAAACCTCCAAGTTATCATTCAGCTGCAACTAAGGCTTGCAATGAAGCTAACTCATCAGCAGGGGGTAATGTTGCCCTTCAGAAAACGTCTGCAAGCTAGTCAATAAATTAATTACTGTTCATATGTTTCATTCAAAAATGACCTGCAGAGGTCTTATAAATGCATAACGGTGTTAGAATCATGTTAGAAATGTGGTACACATTAACGTGCACGTATTATAGACAAAGGTTACAAGACAGAGGGATGTTTAAGTATCAAAATCACAAAGCATCAACATTAGGAAAAACATTGTGATGGTTTATATCCCATAACAAGCTACCACCTATTTATTCTAAATTCTTACCAACCAATTTAAAGGTTTTAAAGCATTTTATTAACTATTCCCCATATTTTAGTCAACTTTACTCCCTGTTTTGAAATTAGCTACTTTAAGATGTAGCTCCATTTCCTCACAAGATGATACTATGAAAGGAGATGGCCTAAGTAATCACTCGAAAGCAATAAAAGATTTACCTGTTTGCCTCATTAACAGAAACCTCATAAGATTCTCCCTGAAAATCAAGAGTGAAAACACCATAAATTTTAAATAGAATGGAAATTTTGTGAAAGCAAGTTGTACAGTATTAGCAATTATTCATATATATAGTCTAATGATAAATTTTTGGTCTCTTCTCAGGCCTCTGGCACACAATCCTCACTAACATCCGCCTTTTAAATTACTTTTAAAGCAGACAGAAATTCTGAATATCCTATTTTGCCCCCAAATTATAGTTATGTTTCTAAATGTATGAGAGCTAAGCATACAAATAACTCACTATTGCATTTTTAGTAACAAAATTAATACATGACCAGATATCACATACATACAGCTTACCTTGTTGAAAGAATTACAAATACTGACGGAGGATACTCACTCTCATGACTGTCACTTTCTTTCCCAAGTCCAGAGAATGGAGAGGCACAGCCACGGGATCACTTAGACCCATTTCCCTCCTACCTGAGCCATGCTGATTGAAAGAGGGAGGAAAATGTTATAAGGAGAATATTATTTATAAATCCTAGACACAAAAATACCAGATAAGGGTTAACTCATGATTCTCCCAAAATTTATGTTAGGGAAGAAAACATACACAACAGAAAAAATGCTCCTTTGGCAGAGTCATGAGCAGTCTGGGTTGACTGTGCTTGATGTAGTGGAACCTGGTGGTTTCATTGCTTCCTGGTCTGGAGTGAGGACCTTTGCAAATATCCTGGGTTTCCTCATAGGATCCTTTCATTGTGAACGTGAAATCTCTCTCTAAGAATAAGAAACACACAACAGGGAGATGTTAACTGCACCTAGCCCTGAAATTAGCAAAGTGCTACAAGTGACATTTCGGCCTTAGTACAGCAGGCTTAACTAAGGTTAGTTTGGACCACCATGTTTTCCTTCCCCTGTGACCAGTGCGCAGCACCTGGCCCTTTGAGCTCCCCTGGACTGCAGGGGCTCAGAACTGACCAGCTCTCAAGTTTGTGATACTCAGAGAACTGATCCCAAAAGCTGATGGCAGCATCTGGAGTGCCATCCCTGACTCCTCAAGGCTCAACCCTTCATCCACTGAGGGATGCAAAGGCATATGTTGAGAGTATTTCACCGACCTTGAGGGGAATTTTTAGCAGGCACCTTTGTGGATAATTCTCTGTGTGAAAGCATGTGTGAATTGATTTGAATACCTCACAGCAGGTATAGTATGAATGTGACCATCTTACATCCATAATTAAGTTACTTACTGTTCTGCGTATAGGAAATCCCATTGAATTTCGCTTTGTAAATCTATAATTACAGAATGATAAAGTGGTGCTGAATCCTTCAGAAAAACAATCAAGCCTAAGTTTAGCAAGAGGGTCCCCTCTGAAACTCACAACTCAATGTGAGGATCTCCTCCACTCCTGGTACCCTTCTTTTCCATCTTTATACTTTTCCATCCTCAGTCTCCACATAAATAATTCTAGATTGGTTCTAATCTGATTTTTCTTTGTATGTTTCATGTATGTANGATTTGAATATCCCACAGCAGGTGTAGTATGAATGTGACCATCTTACATCCATAATTAATTACTGTTCTGTGTATAGGAAATCTCACTGAATTTTGCTTTGTAAATGTATAATTACATAATGATAAAGTGGTGCTGAATCCTTCAGAAAAACAATCAAGCCTAAGTTTAGCAAGAGGGTCCCCTCTGAAACTCACAACTCAATGTGAGGATCTCCTCCACTCCTGGTACCCTTCTTTTCCATCTTTATACTTTTCCATCCTCAGTCTCCACATAAATAATTCTAGATTGGTTCTAATCTGATTTTTCTTTGTATGTTTCATGTATGTAGTAAGTAATAGACAGAACCTTGCCGTCAAACTTTGCCAGACTTTTACAAATGTATATTAAACCTACATTTGCTGATGTCTTTGCCAGTGATTCTTTAAGTGACCTAAACAATTTGTGACACCCTGCCAGGTGACAGAGAGTGTGTGTTACAGCAGTGGATGCCACCAGCAGCATTCACATCCCCTGAGCTTTCACTGAAGTCTTTCTCCTCCTGAGAGTTGTGTCTCCCTTCTTTTACTTTCTGTTTTCACCAGAAAACAGAGGTGAAGGTATTTCAGTTCCATCACACCACAGTGATGTTTCAAAGTCTCCCAGCCACCTTCACAGTTTCCCTTAAGCTACACAGTCAAGCCTTCTTCTGAGGATTCTCACTATTAGCAAGTAAGTAATTCAGGAAACACTTCAATCCCTAAGCAGCCCTGATGGAAAGAGAGGTTGAAACAGATCAATTATTTATCTGGATTCAGCTGCATTTCCCATAGCACAAAAAGCAGTGACCAAGAATTTAAATCGGCAACCTCACTTTTGCAAAAACTCTTCATTTTTGTTTCATTCACATGTACTTCCAAACAGGAAACTTCACGAGACTGGAAGAGAGAAACAATAAAATCACTGGTCACAGAAACAGTTTTGGATTCTCACTGAAGTTTTAAGGGTCCTGTAGAAACACCATGCTTGGCCATGATGTGGACAAGAAGAATTTGTAGAAGCTGATTATCTTGTATAAATCTTGGAAGCAATACTGTGGTCAAGAAAGCCAAAATAACCAGGGATTTGTCATTACATTTAAATACCATTCAGCCTCCAACAGTTAACACAAGACATTTTTCTCCCTATCTTCCAACCACATCCTTCAGTTCTGCCCCACCATAAGACTGGCATATAAAAAAATTATAATTACCACTAGTACGCCATTAGTAATTATCTTCTCAGATACACCTGGTCTGAAAAGGAAAACCAAAAAGGTTTATTTAAAAGAGGATATATAAGCAATAAACTTACAAAAGCAAATAGTCCTCTGAGCTCAGTTTTTCTAGCTGACAAGTACCATCAGCACTTCTACCTGCTCCCTCTGTCAGATCACACTCCCATACCTTCCCAAGGATGCTCCTTCTTTCTTAACTCTCCTGATGAGTATCATCTCTCCTTAGGCTGAATCAAATAGTTAAGACTCATTCTCATCTATAAATAGTGAGACTGTCACTCAAATTTGGGCAACAAAAGCAGCAGTGGGGAAGATGCTGAGATGGGGTGTCTGAACACAGGTACGTGGAGCCACTT
>VZTN01011609.1:336884-354121 GCA_013400515.1 Erpornis zantholeuca
ACAAACTCTATAACATTTAGGCTTTACTTACATGTTTTCCAGTAGAAATTCCACTTCTAGTTCTTCCTGATTCTGAAAACAGGATTTTGTATTTACTAGTTCACATCAGTAAATAAGACATCTCTAATGGCTTCTCTTATAGCTGCATCTGTGGCATGTAACCCAGCAGTACGTAGTTCTGCTTGCTAATTTCTCCCAAAGTCTCTATTTCATGAGTGGTTTCAGCTTTATAAAAGAAGGCTNTATATAAATATCTTTCTGACAAGTGATAGTGACACTTTTTAATTCCTATTCAGAATAACTAACATTTACTGACAAATACCACTTCTGTCTGGCTGCATATCATACTTTTGTGAAATGACTTTGAAAAACATGCCAAACCTGACAGACAATGCAGCTGCTATGGTAAAATCATCTTCATAGAAAAAGTGAAGAGCAATTTTGTATTTACTAGCTCACAGTAAATAAGACATCTCTAATGGCTTCTCTTATAGCTGCGTCTGTGGCATGTAACCCAGCAGTAGGTAGCTCTGCTTGCTAATTTCTCCCAAAGTCTCTATTGCATGAGTGGTTTCAGGTTTATAATAGAAGGCTGAGGCACAGATTTTAGAAAGCAGTCACCTTACACAGAGGCAAGACAGACTGTATGAAATATCTGATTGTGCCCAGACTGTACTACCCACACTAACTGATAGCCTATTCTAACTTTCTCCAAAGAACAGCAGAAACAAGCCTCAGAGCAACCTGGCTCATAGCATCTGCCTAATTGTTCTTGCCTTATGTTCCCATCCTTCTTATGCTGTTTTACACTCACACTAATGATATTTATATTAAGTCCCACTCCCATATTTGTGGGTGAAATACCCAGAGCATAGCAGTGGAAATACTCGTTAGACCACAGAGAGCAAGAGGCACAGCAAAGCGATCCTGCTGCTCTGACATTACCCATCTGACCTCTTCAGCCCTCCTTCTGAGATACCTCAGTAGATTAAAGAAATCATTATGGGCAGAGGTGGCATTGCAGCCTATTATTAAGATTGGCCAGCCTGTTGCATTAGTAAGACACTTTAAAAAAAAAATAAGATAGCCCTACATCTTCTAAAAATCCATGTGCAGACCACAACCTGAGATGCCTCATGGGTGCCTGATTTGTCACAAACCAAAGAAGGGCAGTTTGACCAGGATGTTCCTGGGACACAGCTCACCTGGTCTGACCTCCACCACTTCCACCTTGCTAATGGGCTAAGACAGCTCTGCACATGCCTCAGAGCAAAGTCAGGGCTTGAATTGGAATTATCTCAGTCACATGAGGCTTTTCCTGAGGAAGGCTGTAGCCAGCTGGAATAGGTTTAGTAAGCAGTCTTTAGTAAGGATTGGTCTTCTAAAAGAGTAGCTAATAAACACTCTCCAAAGCAAAAGGAATTTGAAAACCAGGCAAGAGTGTTTTCCAAAGGGCATGTCTGACACAGTGGTTTAGCAATAAAAAGCACATCAGTTCCTGGGAACTGTAAACTGAAGCCTTTGGCAGAAGTGTGAAAAAGCCCTGAAGTTTTGTTACTACACCCTCCAAACAGAGAAGGTGTTACATTTTGCAGAAAGTATTCTGAGTACATCTTCTGCTCTCTTTGAAGATGAGTGTGATTGCTCCACCCCTCCTCTCAGCGAACTTCATCCACTCAGTGTTTCATAAGATACTCTTTATCTCCTCTTTAATACAACCAAAAGCAATATTCTTTGAGACACATGCAGCAAATAAAATTCCTTGGTCATACAGTAAGTGACCTTTTAGAAGTGACCTTTTCTTCTTTTAGAAGAAAAAATAAAATACTGATGATATTCTCATTCATCAAGGCCTGCCCCTTCTGTGCTGGCTCAGCCGCTCTAAAATAGATTTGTAACCCTGTAGCAAAGGAGTGTAACCAGACTTGCTGACATTTTTTTTCTTAAAGTTGTTTATTAAAGGAGATAAAAAGCCCTAAAATATTATTACAAGAATGAAATGCTTCATTTAGCAAGCACATTATCTGAAATAACTGGCCAAAATCCCCGGTGAAGCTGAGAAAGAGATACTCCTATGAGCTACTGGCCAAAGGGTAAGGGCAATTGCCTGGAAAGGTGGGCAGGTTTGCTCCCACCCCTGCTCTGTCAGTCTCCTACAAAAGTGATGAGACCCTCTAACTGTCACCTTCTTCATTTTTGACTCTTGTTCTCTCTGACTTTTCAAAATGTGTTTTTGAAATTAAAACAGAATGAAAGAAAATAAAATAAAAAAGAAGATTAAGGATATGAGAAGCATTTTGCATCTAATTCCAGTCACAACAAGGGATGTTTGTGACCCCTCTCCTAAAACCCAAGCATTTAACTTTTTTTAGTAACATCCTTTTTAACAAGGTCTTTGTGTGTGAGACCAATTTAATGTTTAATAGAGGTAGTAACTTGAGACAAAATTTTAATCAAGGTTATTATTTTCTTTATCCACTCACCTCTGGATTCAACTCAAAATTCAGGCGAACTTTTTCTCCAGGCTGGATTTTAGCCACATCAAAGCGAACAGTCACAAGCTGGTCATCTGGTGTAAAAGTATCCTCATCACAGACTGTCAGCTCCAGGATGTTCTGAGACAGGCAGAGAAGGATGTAAATGACATATTCTGGGACTACTGAGCCCCAAAGGAAGGTCCAGCAAGAGCGAACATTCAGGCCTCATGCTGTTCATGTGGACAGACTCCTGAGACAGCATGAGGCTCAGCTCACAGCCTGTGTGGCTGAGACTGCAGGGTCAGGGACTAACCCTAGCAGAGGTAAATCACCAGATTTGGCAGCCAAAAAGCTCAAAAGAAGAGGAAATATAAGTGACATGTATGATGGTAACATGCACCAGACAGAGCAGAGGTTACACGTGCTATTCCTCAGATCGTTTGTGGATTACAAATATTACCTTGAGAAATTTTGGTGTTTTATCAAAAAGTAATAATAAAGGGGAAATTCTTAGCCATTTACAAATGGAGTTAAAGCACACTACCAAACTCTTAACAGGATCTGAATTATAGCAATTCCTCTGGCAGTTTCTCACGGCTCAGATTCCCCATGGAAGCATGAGAAGATGCAGTGCTATGGGGAACTCTGGGGAGTTGCCCAGGGTAGCCAGTCTGGTCCAGGCCCCCAGCCCTGAGAGAGTTGGGAGAAATAAAGAATATCTATGAATATCTATGAAAAACATAGTCCTCTGATTCCTTCCACAGGCAAAGCTCTCTATCAGAGGAAGTTGCAGGCACCCTACTGCAACAGCTATTAAACCATGAGAAGTTGATCCAGTGTCTAGATTTTGTATCACTTGCACTCTGACTGTTCATCTATTTTTGCTAACTCTGTAAATATTTTAACAGTTTTTTACAACTGTTCCGGGAGAAGATGAAGCATTCAACTTCATTCCAGATACTCCGCAACCTTCTGAGCTTAAACTTCTTCTTTCAGTCAGGTTAATTGAGTCAAGTTCTGTGTGAGCCTCAAGCCTCTCATAAAGAGCCTTCACAGAGAAGTGAAGATGCCCCTTTTAGTAAGCACCTGCTCGCTGTCCCAGCCACAGACCCCACCTTTACTTCACTCTGTATCACGAAGTGGAAAGTTTCATTCCAGACAGGGTTTCTGCAGTTGCGTACAGCTCTTGTCTGGGCTTCCCGACATGAAGCTGTTGGCAGCCACAGCTTGACATAGCAATCAGTTTGGCTCCCTGTGTTAACAACAAGTTGTATAATTAGTGCAGCAGTACTTTGTTATTATTTCTTTTGCCCAGTCAGGGAAAGAAAAGATTAACCTCTGAGGAGTCCTAAATACTTCATTAGACCCAAAGGAAAATATTCTGGGTTTAGGGTTATTTAACTTTTCTATTTAGATTTATATCAGTTTCAAACAAAGTCAGTTTTGAACCACTAATTCTATATGATAACAAGAGCCAAAGTCTTTTATTTCAACAGTATTGAACTAAGTACTCTGACTCTAAGTACTCAGAACTCTAAGTACTCTGATTTTTTATCTCCTATTTTCAAATATTTGCCAGTTTCCAAAAAAATTTATATACAACCTAGCTTTTTGAAATATCACTTTTTAAAATGAAATGGAAATTTTAGTTTGGGGGATTTACATCTAATTGTAATGCACAAGTCAACCACACTGACAGAACAATGAAGACACAAACAGAGCAGCATCCAAAGCAACTACTGATTTTTCCTGTATCTTTCACAAAGATACTTCTTCCAGAAGGGAATTGGGCAACCTAAAAAAAGGGGCACTGAAGAGTTAGGACAAAGGGAAATACCACAGAGCAGCTGATAAAGGGAAAGATAACTTCTTCTCCAACACAGAATTTCTAGTGTATTTCCTTTCTGGTTTTAAGTGTTTTCTAAATTATTTTGAATTTAAATGAAAATTAAAATAAATACAACTTCTTCACCCAAACCCCCCTGCAATATTATTGTAATCCAAGCAACAGGTGTACAAGAGTATTAAAATCAGGTGACAGTAATTTTCTTGCTAAGCTATAAATACGCCATCAGTGGTACTTACACAGATCTGCTTTGTGGAGGTTTCTCAGGCTTATGATTTTTACAGAAAGCCAGCACAACTGAGGCACTTCTGGCTGCAGAACAATGAGAAAAATACCTTAATTACTAGCAATTAACTCAGATATAAATAACATGGTTTATCCTATAACACCACAAAAGGCATTCTGTCATTAATATAGTGAATATGTTTTCTTTTTAACTATTTGAGACATTTTCTGAAAATAAATACTTTCTTGTGATTTGACATTGCATGAAGATGACTGGTCATTCATAGCTGGGGTCTATGTTAATCAAAATGATACCTCATTAATACAGCAAGCAGAATGGATATATGTATATAAACCAGAGTTTTTTAAAATAACCAGAACTGAAGAAAGCAGGAATTACTAAAGTTCTAAACAATGTAAGATAATGGAAAGCTGAGAACACAAAGTAAAATTGGTGGTCTGTTAGACTATGCAATTAAACACAAATAAGCAAGAAAACCCATAATTGTATGTGAATACACATATACACAAAAAAACCCACAAAGGCACCTCTTTGGTGATTCAGAATGTCTCAGCTTAATCAGGACAAACCTAGGCTGACCAGATTGATCTACCAAGGAGAAGCACTGAGGCATAGCAATACTGACATCCCATAGTGTAGGGTTCTACAGGAGAAGAGCTTGAAGGCTCCACAACTCTCTCCGTTTTTTCTGCTCTCGCTCCACTCCCCATCACAGCTACACACAACCCTACACTTGGTTACAGGGAAAACAAGACAGGGTTGAAGAACATCAAAAGTAAAATACTACATGCAGAAGCAGTATCTCCATTAATTAAACTGAAAGAAGCAATTAAATCTCCAAAGAACCATGATTTCTGAGAAACTGCCTGCTTAGCACCTGCTTGCGTACCTCTTATTTTGGTTCACCTCTGTCCTGACAGACAGAAGCAGACTGAACATCTAGAAAGCAATAAGTCACCAAGCCCAATGTTATTTACAGCCTACGGAAAAGATACTCAATTCAACACTTCTCACTCAGCAAGTACTCTTTGAATGAAACCAGAAGGTCTGAAAGAAGCCCATGAACCTCAACACAATTTCTGGCAGCAGTGTTTCTGGAGATGGAGAATGAAAGAACATTATCCAAATTGCTGCAAGCTCAACATTTCATCCCAAATACTGAGGATTCATTTTTCACCCTCAGCTTTAGTACCATCTATATCCATGAGTTTGGGAAAAACTTATTCATCAGATGGTTTAAGTACTAAGCAACTATACAGACACAAACCCAATTATTATTCCATAGTCCTAGCAGTTAGTGAATTCACAGCTCTCCCACATATAAGAAAGAGTTAGCTTCATATTTTTGCACTAGAAAACAGATTGAGAAAACCCAGGGGAGAAAAAACATATCTTACTATTTTCTTTTTTAAGTTATTAAGTATCTTTTCAACCAGCCATTACTTATAAAACTGAATGATTTGTAACATATCTTGTATGTACCATATTTGGTACTTTCCAAAACCAGTTCATCTTCATAAAAATCAGTATTCAGAAGTGGCAGACATTGGAGTAAGCCATTTTATTTGCTGATCTGCCTCCATAAAGTAAAGGAAAAACAATTTAAGGACTAAGCCTTGGGTGTAATGAGGTATGACTACCATGATATAATCATTACTATCTCAGTAAACGAAGACTAAAATCCAGCTCTCCCAGTTCCTTGGCTAGCATTTAAACCTCAAGTTCATCATCTTCCCAACCCCTAAGTCACAGTGAATGCTTTGCACTCTAGAGAGCACGTTCACAGAAGAAGCAAATATTCCCTTAACTGTTAATAAATGTCACCTCTCACAGTAACAGTTAAGCTTGGGGAGAGACTGGAAAGGCTTACAAAGACTGCAGGTAACACAGCCATCCTTCATGCCCTGCAGCTCTCTCCTTGCAATCCAGAAGCTGCCTTCTACACATCTCATACCTCATCATCAGCGCTGCATGGTCTTTCATGATTCCTCCTCCTGATTCCAACCTTCCTGTGCGGGTTTGCTTGGATGAAACGATCCTGGGGACAAAGAGCCAAAAGAGGGGTCAGTGATGAAACCCAGCAGTCAGTAATTTTCAGTTTCTACTCAGATTCACCACGGCAGTATCAGGAGACCCTAGCATTTCTCCCATTTCTCCTCCTCATGATGGGATATATCCATCTCACCAAGACCATCTACCTGCTGCTTTTATGAATAAATCTGCCTACTGTAAATGCATTTGACATTTAAGGATCAATTTTCCCCAAGCATCTCCTTTTGATGAATCTCAGCTCAAGCCAAAGAGATTCTTCTGCCCCACCACAGATCTTCTCTTACCAAAGGAGAATAGGCCGACGATCCCATCAGTCTCTTTGTTTCATACAATGCACCACGGTAGAACTCCAGTCTGTGTGTCTCCCAGCTGGTAGATACTCCTAAATACCATGGTATTTTCCAACCAGCTGTGGCTGGGAAGAAGAGTTGTATAGATTGACTCATGGCTCCACCTCCCACTGATTTCAAAAGCTCAAATGATGCACTTGTTCTGGACCACATGAAGACTTGCCTTTTTTTTTTTTTTTGATACCACAGTGATTTAGGGAAAAAGGGAGATGGGTCAAACACTTTATCATAGGCTAATCCCAAAATCAAGTAGTTATTTACCACCATAAGGTCTGAATAACTACATATAGAGATGATGCCTTAGGGTTTTAGCTTTTATATTTTTCATATCCTGTAATGCTTTAGGGTGTAACTCTAAGACTGCATACAGCCTGTCAGCTACTGTTCTCCCATTCTGGTAACACAAAACAAATCCTCTCTAGGCCTAGACTTGAAGGACACCTTGCTGTCTCAGGCCCCAAAATATGTAAACAAAGCTTCTAGAGGGGGGAACAAACTTGGGGTAATTACTTTCTTACCTGAAAATGTAATTGGAGAATTAACCCCAATATGCAAATGGACCAAACTTATAAAAGCGTAAAATACCCATGAGCCAGTCATCCATTTTGAGTGTAGCCTCTTTGAAGGCTTTTGACTGCCCAAAATGCACCTTGAAGGCCCTTCAATAAATACCCTTTTTTATCCTCTTAATTTTGTCCAGCCTCTCTTTTCAGGTAGCCCCATCAAGGCATCAAAGAGATGTCCTGGGGCAGCTCCAGCCCCCACCAGCTTCTCCAGTCAGATGCACAGCTGCAAGGATTTTCACCAAGTTCACTACAAATTACAGCCACAAAGTGGAGGCTGGATCTCACAGGCACTGGCAAATAGTTAAAGACATCACCCTGTAGCTTTTCCTCTTATTTCCATTGCATAGAGGATGTTAAGGGGTCAGCCTAGCCAGCAGGAGCTTTTGCTATTGAAACCATTTTTAGCTGAAGTGTTGCTTTCAATTAAATTATGTTAGAATCTCATAAGCTTTAGCAAAAATAACTGCATACGATTTTTTCCAAAGTCTTTAAACATCGCTGTTAAAATTTTCAAGCCTGATTTCTTTTTAATTTTAGAATAATTTCCCATTATTTTTCCATAACACCACTCAACACATAAAAACAAAAAGACCTAGTACTATTACTAAAATACAAAAATAGCACGCAAGCCAGCTATTGCATTAAACATTATTAAAATCACTGAAAGTATGTTATTCAATAGTGAAAAATTGCAGTTGAAATAAGTTTTTTTTAAACTCTTTATTTTTTAGAATTCTCAAATTTCTAAGTTAGACTGAAAACCCTTTTTTAAAGCACCAGGTCTTTTTATTAAAACATAAAAATCTGATTTTTCAACCATTTCTAATGAAACCATTTGAGTATTCAAATTGTCCTGTAAAGATGATCTACCTTAGATGAGAACTACCTTTGATAAGTTTCAACTTATTATTAGAATTAGTCTTGCCTTTCATTGACTCAGGCATTGAATGTATGAATATTTCTGCTTTAAGTTGTACTGCCACTTATGCAAAAAAAGCTTGAGGAATTCCCACATAAAGTTTTTTTGTTGGGTTGTTTTGTTTTTTTGTGGGACAGGTACTACAATAGAGAACTGTTCCATTTTGTTTCTATAATAATGTTTTTGCAGTAACGCTCTAATTTGAAATAAGAGATTCAGCTCACAGGGTTACAAGAGGCTGAACACGATAGACATTACATCTCTTAACTTAGGCTCTGAAGTCATTTTGTGCCTCAATTTGAGTGGATCCTCCTCAATTCTTGAGAGACAAAAGTTAGCCATCCAGTTAGATTACATGCCATGTTCCCCACTTAACTTGCACCTTTCCACAATGTCCACATTTGGGCCTTTTGTGGATTTCATAAATCAAATTAAGCAATATTAACTGCTGAAGCTGCTATGTCACTACACTGCCCCTGCTTACTCTGCACATGATGAGAAAAAGAATCCAACTAAACAGCTCTCCCACCCAAAAGCAGACATAGCCCAGCAACAATAGTAAATGCCTTGATAACTTGATACTGTGCATCACAAACCACGGTGCAGGTGAGTCACAGCCAGGAAGCCACAGGCCAGAAGACAAGGTGGTATTTCAGCAGTACCCTCATAACAACAGCAGCCTGCAGCAGTGCTGGCTGTGTGGTGACATGAGGTTTGGAGTCACACAGGCGCTTGGACTGGGCCACAGAACTCGTAGCAGGGTTCCTGGGGTGGTAGAGGAGCAGAGAGCTTGCAGCAGATCCAGCAGAGGCTCTGCAGCCTCTTGAGAGGCAGCTGTGAGAGCTGGAGATGCTCAATTGCTCCAAGATCTGGACCAATTTTGACACAGGCTCGGAATCACTTTCCTCTCTGATAGAAAATAGAAACTGATAATCATTTCTCCAAATTCTCACAGGGTTTCTACAGCTATTTGACATCAAATATTTAATATATAATATAAAGTAAAGGGGGAAAAAGCTTTCAGAGTCTGGCTCACCAGCCTCACAAGTCTGGTAACTTCTGAGAGAAAGATGCTGTGATAAGGAGACAGAGATTTCTTGATCTGAGCCCTGATATACCAATGCAGTCACAGGGTCCAGCCTCATTTCTAAAAATATTAGTGATTTTGTTCTTCATAACCTGCAAAAGCAAATCTGTTGGGCACCATCTCTAAATATCAGACTTCATTTACATGACTCAAATAAGCCATCACAATACTTAATAATAACCCTTTCTTACCTAGATTTTGACAAAATCTGAAGTTATGGCAAATGAAATCCCTAAGAAATTAAACCTCCATGCACTTTTCAGTATAAAGCAATTGGGTAAAATGAAGAACAAGAGGCATAAAGCTGCATTTCCTGCTTTGATACTGAAAATTCCATAGGAAGCATCTTCCTTGTGAGACAATAACAAACTGTTTGACTTAATATTGTCTGTTGCACAGAAGTTGCACAATTGTATTCATAGCCTGTTAAAGTTTTGTTCTAATACATGAGTAAGTATTACCATAAAAAGTACTCACATTCACCTTGCAAATCTAGGCCTTATTTACAAAGCAATTGCATCCATTTTCTCAGGTTATTCTGTAAGGATGTCGACATGATCTGAGGTCAGCTGACATGAGCATCAACAACAGCAAATGAACAAATTACTTTGTGTTACTGCTGAGGACACAACTCCCAAGGACTGAATTACTCAAGAGCACCTTTCTCTGAAACAATGCTTCTAGGGTGACCCCAATCACCACTGAAGGAATGTCAAGTCACAGAATCCACTTTCATCTTCAGCTCAGACCAGAAGATATCACCTCTTTATCACTGACTCATAGGAGACAAGGTGGTCACACAATGGAGGCTCTAAAGTTGGATCTACACCCCCAGCCAACCATGTGATTGTGTGCGTGAGTTAACAGCCTCCAGGCAATGCAATTTATCATGCTTCTAAAGCAAAAGAAGAAAAGACCTCAAGACTTCTCCAATGCTTTTTCTTTATAGGCACTCACTGTTACTACTCTTTTTTAATTACAGCGGTGGCTTTTTCTTACAAAGATATGGCAAGACAGACGTAAGTATTGAGTGTGAGTTTGTAATTGCAACTGAGTCACCAACCCTAGCTCATAAAAAGAAACAGGCTGAAAGGTTCTCTGACAGCACCAAAGAGAACTGCTCTTTGGAAGGGCCCAGCTCTTTCCAGTGACTATAATTATCATCCTGCACCACTCTGACAGATATTAACAGTTAGAAGCATTATTCCTTCATCCAATTTTTTTTTTAAAGCACCTGTATGTAGTGCAGCAAAGAAAGGCAGCTAGTGTTTAAAAATGCCCATTAACAATGTTCTAACTATTCACACACTTTATCATGTATATACATACATGCTTGGCAGTGTGCCCTGGTGGCCAAGAAAGCCAAAGGCTTCCTGGCCTGTATCAGAAATAGCATGGCCAGCAGGACCAGGGCAGTGATTATCTCCTTTTACTTGGTTCTGCTGAGGCCAAACCTTGAGTTTTGGGCCCCTCACTACAAAAAGGACATTTAAGGTGCTGGAGCAGGTCCAGAGAAAGGCATCAGAGGTAGTGAAGTGTCTGGAGCACAAGCCAGATGAAGAGCAGCTGAGGGAGCTAGGGTTGTTTAGCCTGGAGAACAGGAGGCTCAGGGGGAACCTTACTGCTCTCTACAACTGCCTAAGATGAGGTTGCAGCAAGGTGGGGGTCGGACCCTTCTCCCAAATAACACACAACACAACAAGAGGAAATGGCCACAAGTTATTCCAGAGCAGATTAGACTGAAAATTAGGAAAAATGTTCACTGAAACTCACTGTCAAGCACTGGAACAGTCTGCCAGGGTCTCCATCCTGAGACCTCTCCAGGCTGAGTCTCCATCCCTGGAGGTATTCAAGACATAGCCATGGTGCTTAGGGATATGGTTTAGAGGTGGACTTGGACACATTTGGCTAACAGTTCGACTACACAATCTTAAAGGTCTTTTCCAGCCTAAATTATTCAACAATTCTACATGGTCTTTAGGCCGCTGACCTTACAAGCAAGACTTTGACTCTTGTACCAGTACTCAAGTAAGCCTGATTCTTCAACTGCACTATGGTTTGTCATGGCCTCAAGCAGAGGGAATTAGGACTTGGAACATTTCAACTTTCTGCTTTAGATCAGAATGAAGAAAATACATCACTCAGGAAGATTCAAGTCCTACAGTACTGATTTCAGTTATTGGCATATTTCTTCCATTCAAAAGCTGTGCAAAAAGCCTGGAGTACCAGGCTTGTTAGTCTGGGTACTGTACTTATAGGAATTTGCTTGTCAAAATAATCCGTATAGTGCATATTTGTTTCCTTAGCCAAAAAGAGCTGCCAGTGAGAAGGATCACTCTTTCTGCCCACACCTGTGCTCTGCTCCTACAAAAGGGAGAAGGAAATATTGGGTTGTACTTATCTTCTTTGTGCGAGGGAGTTGAAAGACTTCAGCCTTCCAGATACCAGGAGCCATGAACTCCAGGAACTGATCTATCTCCATCACCATCCCTTTACTGCACCCTAGAATAACTCCTTTGAGGAATAAGATTTAAATTTGACCAATTTAAATTCTACCACAGTGGAATAGGTGCCATAAAAGTGGGACTTAAGAAA
Source organism: Erpornis zantholeuca (assembly GCA_013400515.1). Classification (NCBI taxonomy): domain Eukaryota; kingdom Metazoa; phylum Chordata; class Aves; order Passeriformes; family Timaliidae; genus Erpornis; species Erpornis zantholeuca. Next base: position 349,024 of record VZTN01011609.1, read on the forward strand.
AACTTCAGATATTCAGATAAACTCCAGTAGTTTTAAAATTCCACCTTGCAAAAAAACAAAAGTCATGGAGAATTTCCAAAATACCACAGAGTTTTTTTCCCATGATTCCACTAAGCAATAATAAGTGTTTAGTATGTTCGTAAGTTTCTATGGGATCATAACAGATAATGATATTTTACATTTTCTATATAAAGAATCTTTCTAATTATAGAAGTCTGTTTTCTTCATTTGCTAAAGGATTACCATGTTTCAGCCCCAGATCAACCATTTCATTTGCTTAATGAAGTAACACTGTAACACCTCATTAATTTTACTTTTCTCTTAAATAATTCTTGGGAGATGCAAACTTCTACCTCTTTGATGCCCAAATACCTCAGATTTGCAGAACTGAAGGAGACTACAGAGGAGGAGCATCTGGGTCAGATGGTCTGGAGGAGCAGACGTGTCATACCTCCAAACAGAAAGCACCTCCAGGGTGGTGTTGAGCCTGAAGTTCAGGTGGTGCAGGTACCCCGGTGCAGAACTCTCCACGACAGAGTGACACTGCCCCCTGAGGGCTGACTGTAGGAAGAGAAAGAGCACACAGAAACAACAAGGATTTCTGTGGGCCTCAGAGATCCTACTGAATTACTTAAATAATTAATGAAGCAATTTCATTGGGCTGAAAAGAACTTGGCAATCAGTGGATTTACCAGTATTTCAGAATGGTGCAAAGACCATGGTGCTGTCCTTGGGTGTGTGTCACCATCAGTGAGAGGGGCACTAATAAAAACCTCAATTGTTTATCCAGCTATCTCTTTTTACAGACCTCTAAGGATATTTCTTTGATAAATAAGGCAAATTCTGTTGGGATTAGCCACAGGTTAAAAATGTATTAGAGTAGGATACACATACATAGGGAATAAGATCTCCTAAGCCTTGATGCCTTAAAAAAAAAAAACATGAAAAAAGAAGAAGAGAAAAAAACATTACAGTTCCTTGGAAATTTATTCTTCCAAATAATCCTAACTGTTTTCCTAAAGAAAACAGAGTTCACAAAATAAAGCTATTTGGAATACTGGCACAATTATACCTCCATAATAGTTACATTTCAATTAGCAGCCAGCACCTGGTTCTCTGACAGTTAAGAGAGGTAAGGGATTTTGCCCTCAGTGCCTGACCGAGTAATACATACTCCATGAGACTCAGATAGAAAACAGCAAAAAGAGAGAAAACTTGAAATAGCTGCAAGTTGAATGGAGCTGACTTCCATCTCCTGATGCATACTGTGAACTCTACAAGGACCTCCACATGTAACCCCTCGTACCATAAAATTATGGAATGGCTTGGGTTCAACCAGAATACATGTTTTTCTGACTTTTTGCACCCTCATTTCTTCCTGACATATTGCTTTAATACTGTTGACACATTATAAAAATTAACCTCTGGCGTAATATTATCATTTAAACATCATATGCATCATTATGCAGATTCCAGTAATGGGTCCACAGAAAAGCCCAAGGTGAAATTTGCAGATAAAACTTGCTTTAACTTGCCATGTTTCACAATGGACTAGTGAAGGCAACTCTCCAGATGCCATTTTCCAGCACACCTCATTACAAAACAGAGGCTAACTTCTGCAAGCAAAACATTCATGAAGCACTTGAAAAATACAACCCCATCCACTCTGATCTCTGCCAAGCTTCTCAGTTCCAGCTCTGCTTTTCAACTGCCACAATTTTTTTACAGGAAAAACAAGCACACATGCGCACAAAAACCCCAATAAAAACAAAAGAGCAAAAAAACAAGAATAAAAACCCAAATAAAAACTCAAACGCATCTCTACCAAAAAAAATTTTAAAAAATAAAGAATTAGGAAATAATCTTAAAAGCAGGGAACCTTCATTGCTCTACCACATTGGCGACTGGCACTGTGGTGGAACGCTAAAGGAAAAATATCCCCACATCCTACAGTTAAACCATGGATGTGCCTGCAATGAGTCTACTAATTCTGACTACACTACGCTGCTACAGCTGCACAGTAGTTACACCACAGTTTAGATTTAGAAGGGTATGGCCTCTCTCCAATAAGAACCTTTAGCACTAGAGGTGAAAAAGCATATATTGCAAAGGCACAGAGCATGGTTAACGTCACAGAGGTACTGCAAAAACCTACTTTAATTACTACTTGTTACAAAGCAGAAGGAAATGCTTGTGATGGTCAAATTGGGTAGGCACAGTAACCATAATTAGCCTTTTATAAAGATATTTTCCCCCGATTGGGGTTGTGTCATGCTTTGGTTTTTTGTTTTATAGCTGAAGGTCTCATGTAAAATTTAATTACCTATGATATTGTGTGGAATTTTTTTTAAGAGAAAATAATTTGAATTTTTGGCCATAATTTTCTGAGCAGCACTTTTTTACCACACCTAGCTAAGCTTTGCAGCTCTTTGTGTTTACCCCTAAGGTAAACTCAGCGTGATATTTACATCAACACCCTTGGTTGAAAGCACATAAGGCATGAATCATAGTCTCTCTGGAATTCTCATCACAATTTCTGGCTTGTGTGACATTATACAACTCTTAGCTGACTTAACTATGATGATCAGCAATGCAATAACCAGTTCAGAAAACAAAAATAAACAACAACCACAACCAAAAAATCCACCACCTGGATGCACTGTTGAGCTTAACTGCAACCATGGATAAAAAAAGTGCAAATCAAAAGCATCGGTATGATTACAAACCCATGAAACTGCAGAACGAAAGATGACATGACAAATAATTAATAATTCATTGATAATAATGAATTATTATTAACAAATAATTAATAATTCATGTCTTATCTATAGAATGTATATTATTTATATAGCAATAATAATACTTCACAAATCTTATAATTTGTAACAAAATGTGTTCCCATATGTGTTCCTTACTACTAACCCCAATTCTAATGTATTTTGCCCTGAAATTGAAAAGTCCTTCTGTCAGATACATTTGCAGGAAACAAGCTACTACCAAATACCATTTTATAGCAAGCCTGCTAAATGCAGCAGTCTACTCCAGCTCAAGGTCTTGTCTTATGATATTTTAAGATTATAAGTGCATTAAGTGATGCCTTGTTGAGGAGCGGATGGAGAGTCATTGGAGTGTCATGTAAGAGGGCACTACTCCCTTTAAAGGATTTGAAAAATGTGATAGGTATGAAAAAGCATCCAGGTATGTGTGTCAGTGCACAGACTGGACTCCAGCTCCTACAGATTTTATTCTAAGGAAAAAAAACAATACAGGCTCCGTTTGTAATATGGAGCCTAAGGAGATAAGCATTTCCCTTCCTACCAGTTGTTGAGCCCTGATGACAGAGATGTGAAACAAAAAAACACTTCTTAATTACATTGAAACACCTTTGTATAAATCATTTGTTCTATCAGTTCATTAGCTTCTACTTTAGATGTTCACTAATAAGTTACCCTAAACATTGCCAAGTTTTTCATAGATTTCACAAAACTCTGAAATATTCTTTTCAAGTTCAGCCTCAGTTTATTCCTTAATATACTTGTTCTCACACCACCACTGGCCTTCTAGCTTTACCTCCCTTCTCTAGATTGCTTCTACGTAGAACAGTCAGGTCCAGTCTCAGCTGTTGCCATGACAAGCAAATTCACTGACGGTCATCCAGTGTTTCCTCAAACAGGTCTTCCCTTTCCCATACATACTCCTTCATCCATACATCTGCTGTGAGTTATTTTCCTCAAACATGGGTGACCAGTCAACATAAAACTGTTCCATACAAAACCCACTCAGAACTTTTTCTGACGGTATTAGTATTTACCTTTTTCCACAGGAAATGTTTCAACCTCCAATACCTCTAGATTTCCTTACCTTTTTCAAATAAAAGTCATATCAATGCCAAGTTCTGATTAAACACTGCTTTCTATATTTGTTTTTCTTCCTTTTGAGGTGTTGATTAAAGTGCCTCAACCAGCAACTGAACACAAATATGTGATTAAAAGCCTAGCCTGGTGTAATATTTGCAACATCAAAAGCAGTAGTTAGCAATACTTCAGTCCTTTACTTTAGGATTTCTAGGTGTGGCTTCAGATAAATTTTTCATCAACTAGAGTTGATAAACTCTGAAGATTTTGCACAGATCTGAAAAGAAGTAAAGTTTAATGCAACAGCATTGCTTGGCTATGAACAATTTATTGGAGAAATGGAAAAATTTCTTCAACCATCCTATTCCAAAGTACAGCACCCTTAAGAAACCACCACAGCCTTTTGTTCTGTGCTCCTTCATTTTCCCAGACAATGCTTTTTCTAGGACACCTAGACCTTTACTAAGAATTCTGCTCCACAGAAGTCTTGAACTCACTCAACAGCAGGGTACCAGGGGTCTGCCCCCTCTGCTACCCCATCACAAGATTCTGCTCCCTCCTTTGCCCTGGATTTGCTGTTTATCTGCTGCTGCCCTTAGCAGCCTAACAAAGAAGCACAACTTTTACCTTCACAGCATCATGGTGCTGGAATTTTAAGTTTCATTCCTCTTGGAATCACTGCAGATACAGTAAGACATGTGTTAGGGAAGTGACTGGAGATGCTGTCAGATCTGCTGCCACACAGCAGTTTGCCTTTGACACTGCAAGGGCACACAAAAAAACCAATATTTTCATATGAAGTCACTGTTTTCTTATTAGAGTATGATATCCCATTAGCCATTTTATGTTGCTTCTTCACTAATTCATGATTCAAAAATCCAAAACAGAACTTATTATAAAAATATTCCAAAGTATTTTCTTTAAAAATATAAAAATTGTTTCCTTGTACAACAGCATCAACAAGTGAACTTACTTACAAAATCTTAGTTGCTAAGCACTTAGCTGAAAAGAAGCTTCAGCTAGAGAAGCCTATAAGCCACTTAGAACATGGTCATCTTCTGCAGAGGAAAAGAAATCTGTATGACTGTGAATGCAAAATGAGCCTTATCCCTGACATCTAGCAACCCCACAAAAGGAAGACTACTTTACCTGTAATCCCTGTTGATGTGAGTACACGGTCTTGCACATGCAGGCAGTGTGCTCTTTTTCTAGGGTAATCATAGCTGATCAGATCAGAGGTTGAA